>JAOEHY010012321.1:0-23058 GCA_025447955.1 Psilopsiagon aurifrons
CTTGCAGCTTCATCTTCACCTTAGCGTCTTCACTGCTAACCATCCTTGACGTCTCCACTGCTGTGGCTGTGTTTTAACAGCATGACTTCAGTGCTGGACAAATAAAGCAAATTTTACTTGCTTTAGACACATTAGTATGTCCGGGGTAATACATTTAGACTAAGCATTTTTTGCTGAACAAGAAGTTGAGTCCAAATGCTGTACTAGAGCATGCATAAATGTGTGAACTCTCAAAGCAGAATGACGTTGTTTAATGGAAGAGGCTATACCATGGCAAGACATCAGATAAAGCAGATGGGCATTCTTCTAGTTGTTTTTCTTAATTAGTTTAACAGTGGCAAAGAAACAGATTAGTGGTTAATAAACAGAACCACACACACAATTTAAAAAAAAAAAAAAGTCATATCATAGTCACATATAAATGCACACACATGTATATAGGAAATAAAATATTTATAATATTTGAGCATGTGTCATATAAATATGTTTTCAACCAGAAATACAGTAGTCAGCTCCATTTTATATCTTTCTTGAAACAGTAACAAAATGGTATCAGCAGAGAGCTGTACTGAGGCAGACACACACCAGGTGTCACTTCCATGTCTCCATGTACAGTTTGTATTTCTGCAGTAAATATTTTATTTGAACAGCCAGTGAACAAATTAAATAGAGTATAAGAGAAAATGGACAAAAAACCAGACTGAATTGTTAAAAAACAGGGAAAAAAATCTTCAGAAGTATGTAATTAAAATAGGCAGACCCAGATTCTGCTGGTTTATATTGATGTAGATCCAGAGTATGGAAAAACAATGTTATTACTTTGGATTTGCTTGTGCAGCTTAGAACTGAATCTGGCCCGTAAAATTTAACAAGCTGCAGTTTGCATCAGACGGCAATGTATAGTTCCATAGGCAAGTAGTTCATGGTTTATAAATAGCATATATACTGTAAAAAGTGGTGTAAATATGGTATTTCATGTTTGTACTACTCACACTATTACATTGTCCTCAGTAATATTAAAGCCACTTAAGCAGCTAGCTTGAAGAATGCACCTTTTTAGAGGTCTCTTTTTATTTACTTTTATGGTAAAGCTTATTCAAGATACAATGAAATAGCCTGTAAAAGCTGTGCTGGAGTAATGACCAGCAGGGGAGAGTTACCCTCTTTGGAAACAATCACACTTTATGAATAAATTCTGTAACCTCTCAATCCAGAGGCTATGCACCATCTCAGGATCAAGAGAGAAAAGAGAAAGACCGGTGACAGGCAGCCTGACTCTGTGCCGCAACCAGCAATTGTGCACTGAAGAATACAAAGTGCCTTTCGGACCCCCTGTTGCCTCACCTGGACGTTTGATTTTCTCACTGCTGCCCACTCACTGGCAGGTTGTATTCAAGGCTTAGTGTTGAATCTATAAGTCTCTCCGTGGAGCTCATCAGAGGTGCCTCTCAGAGGCGCTCACTCCCTGCAGACCCCTGGGTAGTTCCTACAGCTCAGGCTGGTGCTTGCATCTCCTCTGATGCCCACAGCCTCTGATGCCAAAAGCAAAGTGAAGAAGAGGAAGAAAATGAGCTCAAGGAAGAGGCAGAAAGGAAGGAAATTGAGAAGAAGGTAGGAAGCTAATGAAATGTGAAGAGAGGAAGAGGATGGAAACTTACTACTATCTATTATTAATAATATATTACTGCTTATATAATTATATATTAGTATCATTGATAATAGTAACTATAACAATGGTCCTTGCTCTATATGAAGAAATGGGATTAAACTCAGACAAATGGGCCTCTGTCATTCCACCATTGCTCCAGAAGTTATGCTGACGGGTATCTGAAACAGAACAATAGACAAAGAGGGTGTTTGCTTACAGCTGCATTGTTTTACCTTTGAAATATTTAAAAGTATACTACAAAATAATTAATTTTACTTTGCTTCAGAGTAGACTTTCATAGCCCCTGTTATGAAAATCGATGTTGTCATAATCAACTTTTCTCTTGATATTTTTTTATATTCCAAGTAAAAACCATAAAGTTTGTTTGTAAATAAATAGATAATTCTAGTAATAAGCCTCTTGCACGCTGACTCCAGACCCTAGTGACTGTGGAAACATCTGCATTTATAAATTCTCATATAAAATCCATACCTGAATTCTGTGAACTTTGTTCCCCTAAAGCCTGTGTAGAAAAAAGAATTTGACCCTACAAGACAGGGCAAAGTTGTCTGACTACGCCTTAAATAAAGTTCCGTATATGAGCAACCACATTGGCAATTGCATATGAATAGTTCCAGAATCTCATCTTGTATTTTCTAATTTTACACTGTAATCACTAGATTGTTGATATCTTAATTAAGCAAAATACTGCTCCACACATAGTATATATATTGGTCTAGTGTAGTCTCCCAAATATAAACCTACAAGCAGCTGGTATGGATATACCACCGTCCCCTCAGACTCTTATTGCTCAGACATAAACAATAAAGATGAAATGCAAATAACACTGGTTTCAGATATTTTTATATGTGCTTAGATAGTGAATATGACTTTTTAATTCAGAATCAGATGGATTATCATTCTGTGTGCTTGTGTTTTTTTTAAGTATAAATCATAAACCCAGCAGAATATCAAAACAGCAAATGCAAGCTGTATAACAAGCTCTTTCAACTTTATCACCAGCCTCCTTACATTATGAAGCACTCATTTCTGCTGGAACTAGAGACTGGAGAATTTCTTAGTCTCCATAGTTTTAGGCAAAAACTTATGCATAGGATATGGGACTTAGAAATCAGAGGGTAGAGTAAAGAGAACAAAAAAAGCCAGAAATAAATAGACATCAACAGCACAACTTTTCCTTTGCTGCTTTTCCTTAATCCAGTCTTTGTGGCCTTTACAGTGATTCTAAGTTCTTCAGGAAGACAATAGTGGCAAATACAGGAAAACCTGACTAGAGACATCTTCTTCAGCTTCTTTAAACAGGTAACTGGCAAATTGCAGCAATATTAAAATTGCAATTGAGAGATAGATGAGAAATCATTCCTCAGACCTCCATTTTTTTTTTCCAAAGAGTCATTAAAACCAGCAATTTCAAACAGGCATTAAAAAATGCAGAACTACCAGCACTAGTTGAAATAAGTAATGCAGAAACTTGAAAAAGTCATCAAAGGAATGATTTCATTTTGAAGCAACAAAGCAGTTTTTTTAATCCAGGGCTCTTCTTTTTTGTTTGTTTTGATTCTTTCTTCTATTTAACACCAACTTGAGTTGAACTGAAAACATTTTGCTTTTCCTGATTAGGCAGGAGGCCTAAGTAAACAGTTATTCCTTTAATTACCATTTTCTTAGGACTGTAATCTGCTTGATGAAAGTCCAAAACACTTACTGCCTGTCTTTGCTGTGGAATGAACATGAACTGATATCTCTCAATGTACCAGCATCTGGACTCATGAGAGGGGCTGCTGCAGAAGCAGGTAGACCTGCCTGAGTTACCATACCCTGTTGACTGTCAGGAAGCATTGCCTTGGAGCTGGCACCACAGCTGAGGGAATGCTGCTTCCTGACCTATTTGTATGTCAGAGTAGCATTACATTTATAATCCAGGAGCTCCTGGCTTGGGTAGGAATGAGCTTGCACTTGTATATACAGTTGCCTTGGAACTAGCTTATGTGTCTCTTTCAGTGCATGTTAAAGATAGATTTTTATGGCTTACCTTGAAATAGGATCCTCTAGATATTTAACTTCTGACTTCTGTGGAGGAAGTTAGTTAATTGGATTTGGTGTCCTGAGGTTTAATTCTGATTTAATTAAACTTGTTAGTTAGTTGGATTTGGTGTCCTGAGGTTTAATTCTGACTTAATTTAACTTGCAGGAGGTCACTTGTAGAGAGAGAAGTTTATATTTCACTTGAATTAGCAGATTGCTTCAAGGGTCTCCTAGGACCTGTGTCAGCCTCTTGATTAACGTGAAAGCTAGAAAATCTCCTGCAAACTCTTCCATCCTTGGTTAGGATGTAACTGAGATTAGTCAAAGATCAGAACATAACTTTTTCTTCTTTTAAACAAGCCCAGAAGGAGGTACTAAAAGTGTTTGGTGTCATCTTGTTGCCATTAGAGTTAATCCGAACCTTTCAAGCTATATCAGCATTGCATACAGCTGTATTAGCTGGCTGCAAACACATGTGATAAGCGGAAGAGATGATGTAGAAGAATAGTTGAATCAGCACAGTGCTCTGCTCCACTAATTAAGCTGATTTCATCAGTGGGCCAGAACAGTAACATTGATGCAAACAACAACATTAATCCAATTAACATTGCTTTCAGTAGGAGAGTGTGTAGCTTGCAGTTTTGCCATCCTGTGTACTGTGCTACTTCATACATCTATTGCCTGTTGCCCCACCTGAATGGGTTGAGAGGTGGCTGAGCTACAGGCTTGTTCCTGTGCCTGGAACTCCATTGTACAAATGTGTATAGCCTCTGTTTAGAGGTCTTCTCTAAACACTTGGTCTACCCAGTAAACTGGTCTTATTACCTCCATGTTTGTTGGCCTTTCATCAAAAACCAAAAGCAAGAAGCCTCTTCCTGGTGGATGTTCTATAATTAGAATGCTCATTATTAATATTAGAACACTTTAAGAAGCATTCATCAGATATACATATACACGCAGAACTTCTAAACAGAAAAGTAGGCCAGCAGTCATTTTGCCAAAACTCTCTCAAATGAGAATCAAGCATTCAGCTTCAGGCAAGGCCACTGGAATGTTATAATTTTGTTTTAGTTTGATGCATGTTGCTGAATCCTATTTCCTTTGTCTGGGTACTTGGTTGCTGGCTGGACGGCACAGCCGTGACATGTTGCAGAAGGAAAAGCAGCTGCCTTCTGTGCAAACACCATCACCCACAGCCACAAGCACTTGTGTGCAGCCAGAGCTAAAGGGATAGAGGCCAGTTTATGCCTTCTATTCCCCTTTGTAGGTGTGTGAGGTAGAATGTCAAATGAATTGCAGGGATTACTTAAAAAAATTAGTCTAGCAAATAGGAACTTGACATCTGAATATATCAACAACAAAGCTGAATTAACATGCAAATATAGACTGTCTATCTGCAGATAGTATATTAAAAACACAAAGGAGAAAATTCACATACAGTTTACAGCTGCCCCAGCTGCTCAGCACTCAGATATGGTTTTGAGAAGAAAAAGAGGGAAAATAACTATGTTTTAATAAAAAAAATTGTCATTGATATTTTTCCATTTTTTTCTTTGACAGAAGAGCTCTCAGTTATTTATAAGAAAGAAAATGATCAAATCTTTATTGTACCAGTGTATAATATACTAAGAAATACTTTGTATTAATACAAGAAAAATTTTATATATATAAGTGTATAAAACTCTTAGAAAGATAGACTGTGTACGTTTCAAGAAGTTTGAATCTGGTAATTGGATGAGATCATAATCTGGTGCTAGATATAAGGAAATTTTTCCTTACAGCAACTAAGAAAAGAAGAAGAGAAATAGAACATTGCTACTAATTTTTTTTTAACTTTTAATATTATTTCTCGTTAGAAATACAAACCTCCTACTGACTTCCCGTAAGATTTTAATACAGAGGTTGTTATACACACCAAGAGCAATCAAGGCCATGATGAAGGATAACCAGTCCTTCTGGTCCATGGAGTTACATACCTATATTTTCTCATGCTTCAGAGCCAGAAGCAGTCACACCTGAGAGTGCTCAGAAACAGATGGAATCCCAGAGTAGTTCTTAAACAGAAAGTAACAGTGTCTTGTTCTGTTACTGCATTATAGACAGTAGAGGGCTGGGCTTTTGAATCCCATATCACAGGCAGTTTTGGGTTCAGCTCACACAGTCTTTCTATGCCAGTCCAGCTTTGGTGGGATGTACTCTAACATGCAGAGAAGCACATGAGCAGTTTAAATGTGTGCACAGCTCAGAGCCAAAAGCTGACCACCTCCTCCACTAACATCTCCAAGCTTAACAGTTAAGTAACAAGGTATTTACTACACCGGCAATACCAATCTGAGGCCAAGCTGTGTAAAGCTCTTACCCCTGTTTCACCATGCTCACTAGGTTTTACTGAAGCACAGCAAAAGCAGTCTTGTTCTCACTGTGAATTACTGTTCTGTTCAAGTGTTGAAATTTTTTTGGGAAAGAGAGAATTTTGTGTCAGAAAACGCTCTTTAGCTTTATATTTTAATAAATTTTTATATTTCTTTGTGTTATTTCCTGTGCCCCAGTTTTTCAATTTCATTTCTTATTAGTAACATTTTAATATTCTCTTATATTATTTGTGTACAAGTGTATCACGTTTGTATTCAGAAATGACAATTTTTAAAAAATATTGTCACTGGTAAGACTTTTTGTGACAGTACAGACAAATTCAGTGCAGTTTTCCTTGCACGAAATGCAAAAATTTGGGCATTCTGGCAATTTATTAACTTCTGATATTGGTATATTGACCATAGGGAAACTGTCATAGTATGTAGAGAAGAAGAAGTATTTACTATTTATGGATAAATTACTGACAGAAATGAAGAACAAGTTTGCTGAAAAGAGTTTTAATGGTCAAGTCAGGAACTGACTGTGAATTTTACAGCTGATTCTGCCAAGACAAACTGGGCTGTGCCTCAGTTTCCCCTTGCATTTGGGGTAATCAGAATGTTAAAAATAGAAAAAAAAAAATAAGCAGTGCATCTATGCTACGAAGTTGATAAATATTTCAGCTCATGGGAACATGGAGGCTGATCCTTACATTACTATCTATATCTGATGCAAGAAATATATATTTTTCCCAATATATCATAAGAAATAAAGTTATGGAACAAAAAAAAAGTGTTAAAGATGTGTATATAAAAGGCTAAGTAAGTTCCCTCTGTAAGAAAAATCAAGACTAAAAATTAAAAAGGCATGAAAAAGAGCTGTAATGAAATTCAGCCACACACAGAAAGGGTTTGGAAGTTTTCAGTGGACTTGATGGAAAATATACATTGCTTCTATGAGAAGATTTGGTTTATTAGTAAAAGTCTGGGTAAAATTTCAGGATTTAAGAGAATACCAATAAAGTGAAGACTGACATTAACCAGACCATGCTATAAATACCACACAAAGAGACCAAACAGGCACTCTACTGAGAGACATGCTCGATGTTCTGCTTCACTGCTAGCCTGTAACAATAGGAAGAAACCTGTTGTCAGTGTAGAATTAGTTCAGTTAAATAAACTGCCCAAAATGCTATTGTTTAGGTCTGATAGCAGCTGCTTACTGTAGTTCCTGTTTACGCATGATGAGCTGATGCAGCTTAGAGTCTGCTGCAGTGTGCCTGTAGCACACATACATTTTAAGCTGTGCCATTTGGCATATATGAGTTGCTTTGCATAAATTCCTCCTCTTTTTGTTCTCATCAAGTATTAAGCATATACGGGTTACTCCTTTAAGAGGGACATTGTCAGAAATTCACTTCTACAAAGTACGAAGGTGAATTGGCTTATATCTGCAATTTAGTTGCATGCAATACTGGGAATATAGTTGACTACAAATGTAAACACCTGAGTTCAGATTGCAGCATAAAAAATCTATATTTAAAAATGAATGTAGCTTATTTTCTCAATACCAGTAGGAAGGCATGGTTTTTTTTGAATAGTGGACACAGACAGGAGCAAAGTGCTTTGAGAATATGTTATTTTTACAAGGAGACTCAATTTAACTTTGATGAAGAACATGATTATTTTTAATAAGTGTGCATTTTTAATGAGCAAGGCAGGTTACTGTTCTCTCCTCCAGGCATTGAAAAATGCCGACATATACAAAAACTTCAGGCAGCAGTTGGTTTGTCTTTCGAAACCACCAAGATGGACACTGAAGCTTGGAGGATAGCACAGCTAACAGTAATATTACAGTAATATACAGTTCACTATACTGTTTATGTGAAGTCACCAGACTTTTCAGAACTGTGACCTATAATATTTTAGTAATGGAAACTTTGTGCTTGCTGGTAAACATAAGATACTAATTCTCTGAACAGCTAGAAGAGAACTCAGCTCTGGCTCCACACAGGCATATGTCAGCAACCAATTATATGGTAAGAGGCAGAGAAAATGAAATTTTAACTGGCTCCCCTCATGCATAAACTCAAAAGCTTCTCCAAACCAAACAAACATATCCTCAGCTGAGAGGAGGTATAGAAATACTGAATAGGAATGGAAGTACTGAAAACTAGACCTGAGGGCTGGTTCTATGGAGGGAGTAAGGAACAGAAAACAAACTTCCTATTAGCAGCTGACTCCCACTGGAAGCTTAATCTTTTAATCTGATGCAGAAAAGATTCTGCTGAAGTCAACAAGGCTGAACCCTTTAAAGTTCCTGAAGAGTTCACAATTCATATTAAATGAGTAACAAAATAACTGAAAATTAATACTAGCACTTAGACTGTTCTCTCTAGTATGTAGGAAAGAAAATGTGAGACCAAACTCATAAAGATCCTTATTTCTTCCAAATTATGCAAAGCAATCTGTCTTCTTCACTTTAACATGTATTTATGAGTTTAGTAGCAGGGAATTGTGGTAAATGTCATATTATTATGCAGAATATATTTGTAGCTCATTTCTAGGCTTATAGTAAATTTGGGCACTAGCATCAGGAATTGAACACTATCAGTTTCCATAAATAAAAACTGCTGAATCAGGTTCTAAAATCTAAAACCTGACACAAAATATAAGTGTCTTTCAGGTAAATTTTCAGACTACTGGGGATAAGATCCACAGATTGAAGATATAAATTATCTGGTTAAATGACATATGTAGATGTTTCCTTCTTAGGTTAATAAAAATATCCTTTATGGTGCCACAAGTCCTTTGTAAATTACAGAGTCATAACCGTGACTGATAAAAAAATGATTTTTCAAGCAATATTTTTTTGGGTGTGGGGGGACTTGTAAGTGAATGAATTTCAATTCAGAAATAATCTTTAATCTTCAACTGACAATAATGTCAGTTAAATATGTTCCATTTAACATTAAATTTACATCAACATGCTGTTCAGTAACACAAGATATTCAGAATAAATTTTTGAGTGTGTTTATAGTATTAACATTCTGAACATGACGTTTAGTTTAATTTAAATTCATTAAAATAAAATCAAAAGGCCACACAGTTGGAATATCAAATCAAGAAAATTTAATAGATTTATTCTGTTTATTTGCATTCTTCTCTATGTACATTAGTAAGATGACTGCATGACTCTGTGAATTTTAAAAATAAGAATGTTTTCACATATAAATCAGAATATAAAATATAAATATAAATTAGAATGTGCTTCAGAACTATATTACACCACCATGCATTATTTTAAACAACAGATCTCAAAGAAGTTTACAGAGGAGGCTAGGGTTTTATATAAACCAAGGCACAGAAAGGCATAAGAAAGAGTGTTAATCCAGTATTATCTGGTAAATAAGCTGTACCTGCAGGATGTAATACAGCTTCTTTAACCCAGCCTAGCACCAAAAAACACAAAGCATTACTGCCTTTATTCTGGACTAAAGTGAGTTTGGCCAGAACAAGGCCAAGTTCTTATGATAATCCCCATGAGCTTAGAGCAAGGAGGTTTTGGCCTATGTTTAATTAAAGCTGCATTACAGGATTTAGACATCTGTTACATTTGTACATTGTGGGTGAAGAGCTCAGCTTGAGCTTCTCTTCTGAGGTCTGAATGGCCACTGGTGAGTTTTTTTTTTTTTTCCCTCCATTAGTTTTATAGCTAACCCACTACTTCCATGTCCAATGACACTTTCCCACACCAGGGAAAGGAATATGATCTGGTCCTTGATTTCCAGCATATTGAGATTTGCAGAAAAATGTTACAGAGAAACTTCAGAAACTTCCTGAAAACCTTCAAGAAGTTTAATGAACCAGACTGTGCAAACTGCAATGGTGATGGATGCAAACTCCATCTCTAAGTCTGACTCTTATTGCACTGGACTATCTATAATTAAAGACTTGGAACAGTAGTTTTTCTATATTTACATCGTCATTTTTTATTTATATCTTTAAAATTTATATCTTAAAAAAACAACCCTACACATCAAATTCAGCCCTTTTTATATGAGCCTTTATTTTCAATCAATAAGACTAATTGCATGACTAAAGATTTAGACACACAGTTCCTTAACAAATAGCTATGACAGTTTAGGATTGCCCTCTTTCTCCCTTTTATATTACTTCTGTCACAGCTCTATTGACAGAAGAGAATATCTGAGCACTTTGCAGCCACCTTACAGAAAAATCCTGCAGTTTGTAGGGGAAATTTTTCCTGTGTAGGTTTTGTATGCCAAATTTCTGTTAAATCAGCTCCTCTCTGACAAATTTATTATGGTTTCCATGGCTGAATCTCTCATTCCTGCCTCACCTTCCACTGAGTCGACCACTGCCATGAGAAGATGTTAATTTCTAACAAATATGTAAGGAATGCTGTAACCTTCATCCATCTAACATCCATAAAAGGGCTGACCAAGGGCTTTTCACTGCCCTAGGAAAGGGCGGGGAGCATAAGTCTTTTTGTCTTTTGACAGCTCCTTGGAGACAGCTCCTTGTTGGAGGGTGCAGGTGTGTGAAAGCTCAACTTATCTACTGTTTGGGTTCAAAATTTGGAAATATATCAGTGAAATTAGTTTTCCATTTTCTAGCTACTGTTAGCACATATAAGAACTTTAACTGATCAGGCATTAACTGATCATTCTGATAGTTGTCCTTATGGTCCCCTGAAAAAAAGGAAAAGATATATTTTCATTCCCATTCCAGTGAATCCTTTATCTATGATGAAGTATTCTTCAAAATAATGCAAAAATGAAGGAACAGTTATGCATATAAATAACTTCATCCTATAAGCAATTTCATCTGCAAGGGCTTGGGTCAGAACTTTGACCTAATCTACCGCATGATCAAACCCTAGGTCATAATAAATAGAGATGCTCTTCTGCAGCTTTTTCCCATGATTTTAGGAAAGTTATACACACTGGCCAGTGAAATCAAAATCTGAAACTTTTATAGTGTCAAGGTTTGTACTCTAGAAGGATGTATTAGCAAAGATGTATAACCAAATCAGTTTGCTGGAGAGCAAGTGTATTTCTTTCAAAGTAAATAGCTTCTGCAAAATATTATTTATATAGTTCTTGCAAATTGGTTTGAAGTGTTGTTTAGACAATCTTATTATGTATAAAGATAAAAACTTCCATCAAGAAATTATGCAAAGGAAAATGGACACACCAGCTGGATAAATCTATCATACATCGGCAAAAAGCAACAAGCACTTTTAATTAGCTGAGTGAATGTAGTTTGCTGAATGCTGAAAGCACAGACTCACTCATATTAAAATGTGCCTAATTTTCTGTGAAAAAGTCCCATCTGAACAGCCCTGACCATAGTCAATCATACTAAAAGCCACTGGTGCTTTATTTGATTTACCAATATAAAATGCAAATGAGGTGATTAAGTGGAGTGGCAGACATAGTAGGGCCTCTTTCAAGCCATCAAGTTAAATGCAAGCAGACAGCAAACTGGCTGTACAAAGAAAATTTTAGCATATTCGTTTGATTAGTGCTACAAAAATTTAATTAGGTTGGCTAATTACTTGACAAATTACTCTACACTAGAGAAAAGGCAGAGCATGTTTTATTCCTGCAAAAACCCTGTGTGTATTTTAGCCCAAATGCTATCTGCCAATTTGCAAAAGCATTATTAAATGAATGAAAGACGGTACAACAGTCTCCAACAATGGCAAATTGTATAATGCATATAATTAGACAAGGCACACACCACTATATCCATATGTCCATGATCCCTCACGTCTAAAAATATTTAACACAATATTTCTAGGAAAATACTGTCAAAACAGATTATTACAAGGCTGTCAGTTCTTCATAAGAAGCAATATATAGAAAATACTCATTAGCAGAAAACACAGCTCATCCAAAACAGAGCCTCTTCACCCAAATGCACTCTATCAAACGTGGTAACAAGGATGACTTTATCTGTACCTTTCTAAAAGGAAATAGCATACACTGTTCAGTTAGGGAGTGTATACTTATGTCTATTCCTAAGCCATGCTGAGAATATTAGTTATCTGGAAAAGGCAAAAAGACAAGCTTGGATAAATTTCACATTTTAGAATTTTATTGGTGTGAGTAGGCCAAATAAGAACAACATCAGAACTTTAGTGTAGAGGAACACATTTCTCCTCTTGTTTTCTCTTTTTATTCACATGCCATGAAAGTTGCCAATTTTTATTCAGGAGACTGCATTTGCTTTTGCTGGCATTCAATGTAACTAATCAGCCTCTACTGACTCAAACATCACGATAATATAAATAGATACCCACTTTATCTACTCAAGTGGAAAAAAGAAGTATCATATTATATAAACATAATGCATTGAAATTGGCAATTAGATACTGCATTTAGCTCAGGCTAAAACAATATCTTAGGAAATCCAAGGGATATGTGAGGTCTCTTTTAACAACAGTCATACATGTGCAAGCAGACATAAAATATTCTTTCTTGCAATTAGGAATTTGCAACTTCTATTTTATTGTGCCAATATATTTTTAAATATACCACCTGAGTGAGATGTCAAAAACCTTAAATCAAATACAATTTTTTGTTGCCTTAGCATAATTATTACTGTGTGTGATCAGGTCTGTTTCTAATCTATTGTATGTTAAAATAAATTTCAATTCTCTAGCAGTTTGTCCGATTAAATGCTAAGCTCACATTAAATAAGAGGCTACAGAGGTTTTCTGATGATTTTAAAGGAAAGGAGCAAATCCTGATATTTTGGTCTTTGTTTATATTCTGATACTCCAAATTTCCTGATTTTTAGAGGATGATGTTCATTACATCACTTACACCTCTTCTAAAAAAGATTGGTAGATCTGAAATCCCTTTTCACTTTTAAAAAAAATCTTGTTTATACTGAAATAATCCAGGAAAAATATAATAGTCTTTAGGTTTCAAAACCAATTAGATGAGGATAGACAAAAATAGTCAGCTGCACTGTTAAAGTCCCTTTCCACAGAAGGATAAGAAAGATGATGTATTGAACTATGCTCAGAAAGAGAGCTCCAGCATCAAAGCAACTATCTCTGACATGTCCTACCATTCAAAAGACTCATTCACATTGAGGAAGATGTCAATGCTGCCTGCCCATTGAGTGAAAGATGCACTAAATATTTATCCAAGACTGTAATTTTTTAAAATAGTAAATATAAGTGGAAAAAGAAAGGTTTAACTTCAATCCTGTTCAGTCATGTCCACTGTAGATATGAAAAACTCTGTTGAAAATAAAGATTTTAAATTACTCTTTTCTTTTGGCCTTGCCCGTGCTATGGCCACTACACATGCAGTGGAGGTGGGAAGAGGGGAATATGTTAAGACTAAGTAAAAGAGAATTGTGGTTTCTCAGGAAGATTTGACCTGATATCAGTGTGATAATGGACAGGAGGAAAATAAAGTACATACTTGTTTCTTGTTCCATTCTTTGTGAGAAGCAAGGAGCAGTTTTGTTTAGAAATAAATCAAATAACTATCAGGGTAGAATAACTGTATGGAGAATAAATATGTATAATTAAGTATAGAATAATGAGATAAGGAAGACAGCAGGGTACAGAAAAGCTGTATTAGAATGTGTGCTGGAGGCTAAAGCTCTTCTTACAACCAGTGTAGTCCAGAGTAGCTTAAGGAAATTACCAATATAACACAACAATTCTCAGGGTTTTTTTGACAATTTTTTTTACTCATAGTTTAGATTCTTCTCCCAACAGGTGCATTTAATCACAGTCTCCAGCCATTCTCAATCCTCTACATTTCACACTCTCACCTTTCAGCTTCTATAAACTGCAATGATTTGTCCTTCCAAAGACTTCTTACACCCCAAAGTCTCTTGTGTCTCAGCTCTCCTGACGACTTTTTAACCCAGCCATGTGCACAGAATCAATGTAGAGGAGGCTTCTTACCTGTAGAAGAGCTTCTATGGGGAAATTGTGAAAGGGGCAGAAAAACAACAGGAATGGCATCTGTATGGGGAAACAGAGATCAGAAGGGATTTGTAGCCCCACCTCTGAGCATACATGGCCAGCCTGTGTGATGCCCTGGGGATGCCCTGGATGGGGCCATAAAGAAAGAGCAGCCCCTGGAAGCATCAGCAGAGGCAGCAGAGGCAGCACTGTGTATGAGGAAATCTTTCATTTTCATCTTTTTGCTTTGGGCTTTACTATCTAGGGATATGTTCACAACAGTGCTTACCCTAAACTGACAAATGTGCTGGTATAAAATGAAACTGTGGCGAATACAGTTCCCTGTCTCCTTCCTTTACTTCTCATTGTCACCCTTCTCTGTCTGAAATGGGAGCAAACTATCAGGAAAAAAAAAACCTTAATGTTTAAAAAGACAATGCTTGCTGCAGAAAGGAACATAAAAGATAATATGCAGGTTTTCTGTTCTGAAGAAACACTTCTTACGCAAAGTCACAGAAACATGAATCCAGTTGTTAGATGAGACAATTAGAAGCTGGACCTTGTTCAAGACAAAATAGCCATTCAATTTTTTTAACTGTTTGATTTTGTAAAGTAATATTTGAAACTATTTACCATTGTTAGGGAGATGCTCCTCCCTGGAACTGGCATTAATGAGATTTAAAAAAGCTTTAGTTTATATGCAAATGACACAATTGGTACACGAATTTATGCCCTACAGTTGTTTTTAAACACCATTGTATATCAAAGGACTCTCTATAAAAAAATGTTGCATCCCTGAATTTTTTACAATTTATCCCTTCTTGTAGGAAAAAGACACTAGTCTTGGTTTGGATGTAGTTTTATTTTCACAGTCACCTTTTTTTTACATTTTTTTTTTCTTTATATTTTTTCGTCTGTATTGTTTCCTTGTCTTGAAGACAAGACACTGAACTAAGCTGGTGTGTTCTAGTATGTGTACGTCCTGGGTTTGGCACTTAAACCACAACAATGTTAGCAGAGTGATAGGACTTTCAACTAGAGGTTATAAAACCCCAGTTTGTTTCCTTGGTCTGTTAAGGTTATGTTACTTTAGCTTTGGTGGAACATCATTTTATGCTATGCACAGTTAATATCTACATCTTTATATTTTTGTTATAGGTTTCTGGAATCAAATTTTGCTTGTCTACATGACACTGAACAGACTCCTTAGTTTTTCAAAGAAAATTCTTCATTTATTTGCATTAAGACACACCTCAGTATTTTAATCATCTCAGTGTGTATCATTCTAGATAAAAGGTGATAGCTGGGAAAACAAAATATGCTAGCATGGTAATTATTACTAAATGAGTTAAGTTCCTCTCTCTTGACTCACTTTTTCAGTCCTGTTTCTGCTCTTTTCTGAGAGTTGTGGCTTGCATATTATTTTTTCTTACCAATTTATATATACACATATAAATAATGGTGTTCATTCCTGAAAAGCAGTCTCAGCACACTGAATTCACAGCAGTAAAATCTGGTTCTAGACACGCTTGTGTTATCTCTGTAAAAGAGTTAAGACATTTAGAAAGGGCCATGCTGACAAAGGACCACCTGTATCAAGTATCGGAAGGGAAACAGTGAAATTTAATGCTATCATCATAAATAGCATACTCTAATCAGTCTCTCCTTTCATCTGGATTTGAAAATCCTTCTTCCCTAGAAGTACTTGCTAGAGACAATTATGCAAGAGCAAAACCACACACTGCTATTGCAGAAAATTGCCAATAGATTCTGAAGTGTTTCAAACAAGAATATATTAGATTGCCTATGCACTTGTAAATTACAATAACAGAAGGCAGCAGGCTGATGAGAATAAACAAAAAGCTTCCTGAGCAATGCACCTAATAAAACACAATCCTAAGTTAATTTTTCAGTGACAGTCTGCAGTCTATGCTTATGCCTGAGAAAATGCCTGCTTTCTTTTATTTCTCTGTATTCCCTCAAGTATTAGTTACAAACTAGTGTAAAAACATAAGTTTTCATGATAATAAAAGGATTTAATTTCAACTCCTGAATATATTTTAGCTGTTTGAATGAATATTTATGATGTTTGGAGTGACCATTTGCCCACCTTTGTAACAACAAAGAATTCTGCTTTCCATGTGAACAAAAGTGGATTGTATTCCATGAAATGCTCTGGTTTAACATTTCGTACACTGTGATAGCAGGTAGATGACTGTGAACAAGCTCTGAACATTAAATTATGAGCCAGAGTTTGCTCCTCCTTTACATCAGCACAGATCTGAATAACTTTGATGAATGCAGTGTATTTATTTTTGGTTCAAGTTAATGCAACTGAAAATAAAACTTTGGGTTAATAGAACGAGTATTTTCAACTACAGGGTTGATATTATATAATTTGGCACACAAATTTAGTGTGTGCATGGTAGATGATGTGGCAAATACAGCTGACTTGCTTTCCCTTGTAGGAACTGACTGAGTCCTCAGAAATTTTCTGTGTACTTGTCAACAATAAGTCTAATCTTCATACGCATACATCTTACTAATTATTCTAGTAGTAATTAGGAAGTATTACTAATCCTATCATTAAAACCTTGCTTGTCTCCAAATCCAAAGTTTCTACCACACCACAACCACATGTCAGTGAGGGCACACAATTTTGCTCTCCTTGATAGACTCATTTCAAAATACTGATGATTCTTCCTGCCTTATAAACAGAAATTTAAGAGCTATTGCTGGTAGTACCAAATCAAACTCTTCAGCTTATTTTAACCTCTATAAAAAGTCATTATTTTGGTTATTTTATTCAGCTTGGCCTTCTCAGTCAAAATGGTATTTTAATCTTCCACATGGCTTCCATGGAAGAGATTCTTATTTGCTTTTTCTATCTTAAAGATTCCTCTTTTTTCTTTCCATCTTAAAGGACACACAGGAAAACCTCTTTTAAGTTTATGACTGAATTCAAGATCAGATTTTTAAGACAGAAATGTTGATATTTTGGCTTGAAAGCAATGAAGACATCCAGATTCAGTGCTGGATCACTAACAATCCCTACAGTTTGGCCTGAAACCATGGGGTTGGCCCAGCTGTATAGGTACCTGAGTCTTCCAGAACCCACAAAGTTCTGCTTCTGCACATCTCCAGATATCTGAGTTTCAGCGGAGCTAAGCAGCTAAGAGAAAGACCTGAAGTAATATTTAAGAAAGACCTGAAGTGATATTAATGTACTGGAAATCTTCAATAATTTACTGGAAATATGCTCAGAGTGCCAAATTGCTATGAGACATAAGAGTATTCCGTATTTCGAACAGAGGCACCATGTGTGTGATGTGTGCAAGGTACATGTGCATGAAAGAAGTGATATAAGTATTATTTGAAAAGCTGTTGAGCATGTCTTAAAGAAGGCATGTGCATGTGTGCATGTGTATGCGTGTTTCCTGACAAAATAAGAAGTTGATGGATTTGAAATATAACAATCTGGTACATTAGACTGTGAAGCTTGTTGTTTCTTTTTTTTTCTTGATGATGCTCAGAAGACTGAGGACCTTCTATGTTTTCTTTCATCTATTAGAAGATATTGGGTGAAAGACTGCAAAACAGGGGTGTAATCAAAAAGCTGAAAATACTAAGTTCTGTGGGAGCATAGTTTAGTAATTGATAGAGTTAAACTGAAGACATGGTCAGGAGACAGTACTGAAGATCAGAAAAGTCCTATGCCTGTTGATTTGCTTCCTTGCACAGCTTCTGCTTTTCTCCCTTTTGTTTCTTTTCTCTGACTTAACGATCAGCTTAAACAGTGAAGCGATATGAAGAAAGCAGTGAGGTCCCTACCCCTCATATCTTACTGCCTGCTGCTGACAGCAGTGTCTTGGGAAAGAGGAGTCTGTGTGGGATGGCTGAAGCAAGGTGTCTGCAAAGAGGGATGAGGGGTGGCCTCAGTGGGAAGAGGACAGTCCTGTCTCATGCTGGACACAGATGGTTCCAGCTGCCTGCAAAGGACTCACCACAGCACACAGCTGTGCTCCACAGCCATGTATGTGGTGCCTCTGGGAAAACATACTTAAGAAAGGGCAAAAATGGCAGACAGACAGAGAAGTGAGGGGAAAAAAAGGTGAGAAACAACTCAAAGTCAGTGATGTCGGAGGGAGAGACGATGCTCCAGATGCAGAGTAGATAGTCCTCTGCAGCCTGTAGAGACACCATGCTGGAGCAGGAGAAAAGTTTGAGGAGGAGAGAGCAGGAGAGAGCAGCTGTTACAGACTGGCCACAAGCCCCATTCACCAGTGTCCTTATGGTACTTGTTGAGGAGAGGTAGAGGAGCTGGGAACAGAGGTGTGAAGCTGAGCCTGTGAAGAGGGATGGGAGCGTGGGAGATGTGTCATTTTAACTTTTTGCTCTTATTTCTTACTGACAAGATCTATTTTAATTGGTAATAAATGAATTTCCCCCCGAATCTGTTCTATCCATGATGGTGGTAATTGCCAAGTGATCTCTTTGACTGTGTCTCAGCTTTTAAACTTACTTTCTCACACTTCCCTGCTTTGAGAAAGCAGCTAGGTGGATGCTTAACCATTAGCCAAATTTAACCTGGCACAGAGGGACCAATGTAAATCTAATGAGGCTGGAATCATGTATTGCTGCTCCTGACTGAAAACAAAACTGCTATGTGGAAAGTAAACTATGCCATATTTAATTGAAGCCCTTAAAATAAGCAAGCTTAGCAAAAGGTCTGGACATCGTGCTTTTGGTTGGATTTGGTCAACTCAGCACACATATGCTCTGTTACAAACCTTATGGCCTGCAAAGATAAACTCATATCTTAACTGGATTTAGGCTTCTGCATTCCACTTACATGTCGCCTGAATAGTGTGCTGAATGTCTGCTGTGCAACATTTTACAGTCCCTCCTGACCAGACAGTGCGGATTACTGTGAAAATTGAGGAGCTCTGTGCTGGGGAAAGGAGGGTAGAGGGCGTGCAGGAAGGGTTGCAGCTTCTTTGTGGTCTCACACACACTGACCCCACTGCAGAGCCTCCTGTGAATCCTAGCTCTGGCTGTTGTCCTCCTTTGCCCTCTCCCTCCTGTGCTGTAGCTGTGGTAGCTCTGCTGCCTTTAATATGCAGTCTGTTGCACACATGTCTGGCATTAGTCAGTGAAATTACTTGTAATGTGTTCCATTCCCCTCTAGCTAAATCCCTAACCTGGCTTTCTCTTGAATGGGCTGGAAGTAACATTGTGTCTGAACTACCTTGTGATTTTCCGCTATAAGGTACATGGGCGGTGCCAGTCATTTTACTTTTCATCCTATGCCTAGGTTTCTTGGGGGAAAGAGCAGGGGGCTGTTCACTGCAGACCTGATATATCTGACAGTAAAAAAAGCCTTTCCTGGTTTTCCCTTCCTCCCAGTGAAAGACATTCAAGTTAAACAATGTCTTGATATTAGAAATACTAGTTGGTACAAAGTAGCTTCTGTAATTAAAATAGAATATTGAAAACAAAATGTCCTAAGGCTTTTTTTTTTTTTTTTTTTTTTTTTTTTTTTTTTTTATTGAAAAGAAATAGATGACATAGTTGGAGAAGAGGCAAAACAGGTTAACCTTACCAGGCTATTTAAGTGATTCTTGACTAGTGACCGCAGGCCTCTGCCTTCTAATAGTTTGAAATTTAATACAAGAAAAACTATAAGTGACTTTTCTGTTGTCACTATATACATTGTGTAAAGACACAGTAAAGCTTTGATTGCTTCAGCTCTTTAAGTGGAAGTATCTTGTCCATAACACTTCCATTCAGTGTGGGGGGTGTAATTTTACTCAAGACTCTTTGAGGACACCAGAAGCTACAAATGGCACCTTTGACATTGTAGTCTTATAATTTCTTGGCTACTAATGGATGGCTGAACATACTTGAAGGATGCAAACTATTTATGTCTTAGAGCACTGAGTCTGATTTCATGTGTAGCAGGATGAAAAGTGTTTTCACTCTGAAATCATTGTGGGGCTGTCCAAAAGGTACTGGACTGACAGCTACTGAAATAAGCAGAAATTAAGTTCCACCTAACTATTCATCATCAGGGAGAGACTGAAAGCATCTGGCTGATCCAACATAACTTAGTAATGATTTTACCTGCCAGTGTTTATTCTAGCAATTATATTCACTCCTGTTGTGCTTTCATAAGGAAAAAAAGCAATTTTAAGTAGAAAATTCATAGCTACTTTCAATTGCATATGAACCTGTTTGTGGTTCTTAGTCTGGAGGGAGGACAAGAAAGGTCTTATTCTGGTAAAAAGACTCACTGTTTTCTTTCTCAGCTGCAGGAACAAAGATACCACCAGACAGAATAGGAGACAGCTCTGCTTTGCCTAGAGCAGCAGGGATCTTCACCCAGACGCTTTTGAAGGAGATATGATATATGTCCATATGTCACGTATGGACATATGTTTCTTCAAGTAAAAAAACACTGGCTCAGTTGCAGCTTGTGCATGTTTGGCGCTTCGGAAAGCCAGGCGACTTATTTTGCTGCTCAACCAAGAGTTTTAAAGCCTAATGTTGTCACTCACTATATATTTGCTCATTATTGAACCTGGTTAGTGTGATCAAGTGCATAAGGTTTTTACACACCAATGTACAAGCAAATTGAGAAACACATTTTTCATTCCTTATGTAACATTGTCCTTCTGAGAGGCAGTAGTTTGTGCTCTCTTGGTATGATGGATGAGACGCTCCCACACTGAACCACAGTGACTGGAAGAAAAAGGAAAATTTCTCATGGGAGAGATAATCTACCCAAAATTAAAACCTGGGGAAATAGCAGAACTCTATCTTTCTTGGTATCTGATGAGATAAGGTTATAGCTGAATCAACTGAAAAATAGGTGTTTGGCACACTGAAAGGTATCAAGTCACTTGTTCCACCTCACAAACAAGCAACAGCTTTTATAAATTACCAAAAATACTGTTTCTCTGTAGAAATTTTCCACTGTTGAGAAAAATGCATATTTCATTGAAATAGAAACTAGAAATCTACCAGAAAATTTATTTTTCAGTTGAAAACCGAGTGTCTGTATATACCTTTTCTGTGTATCTGTTATGCAGCCTATATCCACACACAAAGATCTTGAAGTTGTTCAAAAGCACTATTGACTTTTGAAGCCTATTTTTGTTCTGATGATGCATGCTTTCCTATACTATTGGTAGGGAAATTCAGACACCTCTGGGAGCTGCTTTTGATTTTAAGTGAATTCAGGGGCTTTTGAGTTGATTCTCTCTTTCCATTGACTCCAAAGGACTTACACGCTTGTGTAAAGTATTCAAAAATAATTGGGATAAACCCACATCAACATCCCATTAATTTATCCCCATTTGTTCAGTTCTTTAACTCAGGAAAAGCACAAATGCTTCATGTCTAATTGTTAGCTTCTTTTAAAGATATACCAACACATCCTGGGTCAGAGAATTCAACTGGAAGGATTTCAATATTTCCAGTTATAGAAAGTTTGTAATTTCATGGGGATTTTTTTCATAGTGTGGAGAATTAGAATGACCTTTACATATATTTAAATTTCCATAGATATGTTTAGGTAATTTTCTAAAAAGTGACTGACCAAATATTTAGGTGGTGTGACAGACTAG
The DNA here is from genome assembly GCA_025447955.1 of Psilopsiagon aurifrons. NCBI lineage: Eukaryota > Metazoa > Chordata > Aves > Psittaciformes > Psittacidae > Psilopsiagon > Psilopsiagon aurifrons. The sequence continues at coordinate 21,637 of JAOEHY010012321.1, forward strand.
CTTTTAATGCTGAATACTTTCAAAGTGTCTCTGCACTTTTAAAAAGCTTTATTAAAGGTATGTATTCATCCACCCCTCCCTACTTAAAAAAAGATGTATCTGAATTAATTTCTTTTTTCTCTTGACAACTCTTTTTTTAGGGGCCACATGGCTGAAAAAAATCTCTGACAGGATCAGTATTTTCTTTGTTGAGGCGTTTGTAATAGATGAATTTATTTGGCCATGAAGGTTGTTCTTTTTAGAGCGCTTTGAAAGCATAAGCAGGGGAAAGAATGCTCAAAAGAGCCTGAAATTTGATTTACATCTTTAGAACAAAGAAACAAATGAAAATGTGACTATTGTCTTTATCTTCACTGTTATTGTATGTGGTATCCTTCTATAATCTTTTCTTGTAATGATACTTAATAGCTGCCTTCGAGATATTAATGGAAATTGTCACAGGCAAGGGAGATATTACTGCATCTAATGAAGCAAAGTAGGACTAAAAGGAAAAAAGAACAATAAGTGAAATCTGAACAAATAGAAGAATTTAACTTATTTCTGAAATTTAACCCTATACATGGTTAATTTTCATAAAATCAAAATAAGTGAATGTAGTTACTATTCAGTATATTAGTACATTCTTCATGAAAGGTTACAGAGCAGTTACAAAACATAGATTTTGAACATGAGAATTTAAGTATATCAGATTTATCAACCCTCGGCGTATCAATATAACAATACTACCATAAAATACGTCCAATTTTTTTCGAAAACCATACTATTGCTGACTGAATATTATGCATGCTTCAGATCACTCAAAGCTAGAAAGATAAATAAACACAGTATTTTATAAAGGAAAAATATAATTTTCATAGAAAACACAACACTCCTAGTGTCAAAATGCAAACATTGGCATCACATTTAAACATATGTTTCACTACCTATTCATTCATCTAAAGTCTAGAAACATGACTAAACATTTCAAGCATTTGTACTGACCAGTTAAACACAAGTGCATGTAAAAGGATGCTGTAAAATGTAAATGAATGCCTTCTCAAATACATTAGCGTTTTTTTTTTTGAGTAAATTTTAAACTATATTCATCTCTTGATCATGGAACTTTCAGTGAAAGACAAATAGAAAATGCCATCCGAATAGGTGCTATGTTATACGTCTAACACTTTGCCTGATACTTGTTTGTCTGACCCAAAACCCCAGAATTTTTTAAAACATTACTTATTTTGTTTTAATAGAATGTATTTTTTTCAAAATACATCTTAAAAGTAAGCCGAAGTAATTTTAGTTATAAAATAATAAATGAATCTGCATAAAGCCCTAAATTAATTGTAATTGACTTGAATAATTCAATTAATAGAAAAATATACCAAGTATATAGAATAGCACATTTTGCACAAGTTTTGAAGAAGGTGAAGTCACGGA
>JAOEHY010012322.1:0-31387 GCA_025447955.1 Psilopsiagon aurifrons
AGCCACAGCTTCTCTGGGCACCCTGTGCCAGTGCCTCAGCACCCTCACAGGGAAGAGCTTCTGCCTAAGAGCTCATCAAAATCTCCCCTCTGATATGTTAAAGCCATTCCCCTTGTCCTGTCCCTACAGACACTTGTCCAAAGCCCCTCACCAGGTTTCTTGTAACCCCTTTAGGCACTGGGAGCTGCTCTAAGGTTTCCCCTTCAGGAGCCTTCTCTTCTCCAGGCCGAACCAGCCCAGCTCTCTCAGCCTGGCTCCAAAGCAGATCTGCTCAGTATATCTATATACATTAAAAAAACCTCTCCAGAATGGCATAGTTAACTTTAGAAGCAATATAATTAGGTCTCAGTGTGCATTAATGTAAGATCATGTAATAATCAAGATTTTAAGAACTCATGATCATTATTGTTTACTCATTTCCATAATTATCTCACAGCTCCACCACAATGCAAGACACTGATTTAGTTCTCCTCTCATTTGTGGTAGCTGGGATAGATAAATGTGATGAGCTTGGGGTTTTTTCCCTTTTGTTTTCATGAAGTCACTCTTGATTTATAAGTGGGAGGAAATCATACTCTGTCGTCTGTAGCCTTTGCAACTAAAGACTGAAATCAGGACTGAAATTTCTGCAGAGAAGACACCTTCTTTCTTAAATTGGCCCATCCACTGTAATGACTGAATATGTAAATTGCAGTTCATTAGTGGAATTCTTCATATGTATGGTAATCAGACTGTTAACAACTCTGTTACTTAATTGTTAGTTACACTGGAGCTGATTTCTTTTTTCCTTCATTTTAATGTAGGAAGAAGCTCTGTCTAAATGTAGGGTTTTGGTTGGGTTTTTTTCCCCACAAAGCTGCATTTTGTTGCATTAGCTGAATATTTACATTCAAATCCTGGGAAAAGCTTTAGTTTTGTCAAACTGGATGTTGCTTTTTGCTGCTATCTGTATGGTAGCAGTTCTTTGTGGACAGGGCTCAGGCCCTTGCACAGTGACGGAGGAGACTGACTGATGCTTTGTGTGCTGACAGTCAGGTTAGCAGCTTTAGCCACTTCAGTGCAGTATCCATAAGGAGCAGAGCACAAGCTGGTCCTCCAAATACTGCTTTAGTTGCCATGTCATAAATATGTTGCTAATCAGGTTTTTGATAGTGGATTTTCCTGTGTTAACAGTCACTCATGTTGCCTCATGTGTTTTGGATTAAAGTAATGGGAAGTTGGTGGAAAATGCAAGTTTGAAAATTGACGTAATAATACGAAGTATATTATGATTACCCTCTTTCAGAAGTTTATCTTCGTTGCTTAGGCAAATGCTAAAGTGTCATTTTTCACTTCCCTCTGCTGTTATGTATTGTGTTCCTCATTAATGTTGTCTTTCCTTGTGGTTTTTCTAGACTTCCAATCCTATTGATGTTGCAGCCAGACCTGGAACTGTCCCACATACCCTTCTACAGAAAGATCCACGGGTCTGTATAAAATGTTGTTTTTCTCAAGTAAATCTCTTCCTTTTGAAAGCCTTTAATGCTAGAGCTGCCATCCTCAACATATCCAAACTAACATCTTAAAACTAAAGCTTTGCCTGAACTGTTTAAGTCAGTGAGAAATAGAGAAGTTGTATGTGAACAATTTAAGTCATGATCCTTCTGTTCATCATTAGCAAAAGCCAGTAAATGCTGTGCATTGGAAGAGCTCTTTCCTTGCTGTCAGCAGGCACCCCCTAAGCCCAGGGGTGAATGTACGATAGTCCAATGTAGGAATGTATAAATTCTCTTCAGGATTTATGTTTGTACTCTGTAATTGTTTTGAATGTGGGTAACGACAGTTATTCCCTTGGTTACTGTATCATTGATTGCACCAATGAAATGCGGATGCACTGTATTGATCACTTGGTACCTCTGGATTTTCAAGTTTCAGCCTGTGTGAACAGCATTTATTGTCTCAGCACTTGGCCTCAGCTTTTTTCTGCTCTTTGTGAATGCCCATGGGTTGTTTGTGTGTTTGAGTGAATATACATTGTTTGTGGTGAGGAACATCAGGCAGTTGTATTTTTAGCAGAAGTCAGACAAAAGCAATTGGAAGCTTTCTCTAAAAACCCCTTTTGTGGGTATGGCTGAACTTTGAAGCACAGCAGAGCAGTTTTCTTTGGGTGATGCCAAGTTCCAGTACTTTGGTTTGCTCATACTAAAAACCCCAATTTTTTGTTTCCGTTTGTTCTGTCTGATTGAAAAGATCATTAAGTCGTTGAGGTTTATGCTCCCTTGCAACTGGTAGTGTAGTTTTGATTATTTCAAGCTGGTGTATTGAGCCATCACTGCATCTGCAGAGTACTTCTTACAGCTATTAATCTCCTTTAGTATTGGGTTTCAATAAAGAAAATACAAAAGAAAGGAGAAATAATAAATAGAATTGATTTTCCAGCATTAATTGGTGAAATATGAGCAAAAAAGGAGAAGAAATTAATCTACCCCCAAGAAACAGGCTACACAAAAGAATAATAATGAGAAAATTGGAGTTTTATACAGCCCCTGTATACGAGCATCTGCTGCACTACGAAAAATACTGAAGGCAAAACCCACTTGTGATAAGAGAATGCAGCAGGCAAGCACATAGGAAGGGCTGTTTGAAGGTGCAGTTCAGGGGGTAATGCCATAGCCATTGAGCAGACACATCCCCTGGTTTGCAGGCGTACATCTGAAACACATTCCAGCTCATTCCAACCCACTTCATGGGACCATGCCTGTGAAGGAGAGCCCTGTCCACTCCCCAGTCTTGTCGCAAGGCAAGCGGCTTTGAAAGATGAGAACAGAAGTTTGCCCAAAGGATAGCTCCGTGTTGTTCTTCTGAGCAGTTATCCAGCCATTTCTGTAGCATTAAATCAACAAATTACTGCTGATGCCAGAGGACAGAGCGCTCTGTGTGAGGCTTGTTTAGTTGCTTGTCAACACTTGGGTACAACAGCTACGGGGGGAGGGAGAGCGGCTCAGATACGGAGGCTGAGGACTAATTATTATCCAAAAGGGCTTCATTTGAAAGTAAAATGATAACATTTTAATTTCATCTCTTAATGAAGCAATACAAATTTGTTAATTAGAGCGATTGTTTGAGTGACAGGCATGTAACCAAGCTGTCATTTCTTCTTCACAGTTGACAGATCCGTTCAGGCCCATGCTGAGGGTAAGAAATCTTCTTGTGATACAGTTTGTCAAGCTTGTCTCAGTCCCCCGCGGGTCAGAGCAGCAGAGTCATTACCTAGCAATGCTGTCTTCCTGCTTGGTGCTTTACACCATTTCCTGGGTGGTGTGGTCAGTCCTTTTTCTCGTGCATCTTCTGGTCACTTGAGGGGAAGGCACAAAGTTGTTTTCCGTTCTTCTCATGCAACCCTATTGTTGATAATCCGCCTATTGTGCTGGCTTAGAAAGTCTCCTGAGCCAAATCCTAAACACCTACCCTGTCATGGAATCACAGACGGGTTTGGGTTGGAAGGGACCTTAAAGCTCATCCAGAGGGAGTCAGATACATTTTGAAACCCAGAGTAATGTTTGAAAGCGCTTCCATTTTCACCTTTCGGTGGAAAAGCTGGTCTTGGAATAACTGCACTTTGGGAAATTAACTCCCTATGCAGTTATGAAACAGTCCAGCCGTGCAGAGCAGCTGCTAACTGGGAGGCAGTTGCATTGATTTCAGCAACACAAGCTGCATTCTTAGACAGTGGCATCAGAAGATTACAAGAGTGTGCAAAACCTGAGCAGGAGTTTCTTTGGAGAGGAGAGAGACCAGGAGCATTCCTGGATATCCAGAGAAACTGTTTAGGAAGGGACAAATTCTTTGCATGCCTAGTTTCCCAAGAGAATGGAGCAGGACTGAAGGAGGCCTTGTGCTTCCATTGTCTTGATATGGAGAATCCCCTAGACCAAAACAGGCAGTGCTGAGAGGTGACAAGAGTTGCTAGAATTCGAGTAACAGCATCATAGTGTTCTTGAAAGTTACTGATTCATGTTGTATCCCTTTGTTTTTTCCAGAAACCTGGAAAGTGGTGCGCTATGCATGTCCACATCGCCTGGCAGATATACCATCACCAACAGAAAGTCAAGGTCAGTCTTCTGGGCATGCCCAAATTTCACATGAGGCGCACAAGGCAAACCTGTGCCAGGAAGAGTTTGCCTTTGGCTGTTAGCAGTTCTGTGCCATGGCTAATGCCTTGTTAAAGTAACCATATGTAGCATTATAGTGAAACCCTCCACTTCATAGAGGTGGGGTTTCAGAATTAAAAACATAAAGGTTGGGTCTCTAAGGAATGTCTGTGCTAGCTTGTATCAGGGACACCAGATCTTAGGTGATGACTACGGGTTTGTAGCTAGAAAGAGCTAAATGGGTGTGCCTCTGAGCTAAAATATTGCTTTTATTTTTGTCTGAGGACACAAATGTAGCAAGACTGGATTTTTTTTTTAAGCCTGGAGAAGTTAGCCATGCGCATCCCATTCCTTTTATTAGTGTACACAGAAGAGGGCACAGGAAGATTCCTGCTTGTCCCTAAGATGCTTCATCCAGCGTGGGTGCACAGCCTCCCATCAGCCTTTTTTCAAAACTGTCTCATAGCTTTGGGACCTCTGCATGTCTGGGCTGGTCAGGCAGCCACAGCCTCTCAGATGGGGTAATGTTATCCAGACACTCTCATTGCACTGAAGCTTTTCTTTGTTATGCATGCTTTGAGAATTCAAGAGTAAGGGCCATGGCCAGTTCAGACTCTGCTGAAAGAGGTCAGAGGAAACCAAATAATTTATTCTTCTAATAGTTAGAGTATTTCCAGTCTTACTTCAACTGCATTTTCATTGCACATGGACTCTGAAGAAGGTTTCTTTCCCTTTACAGTATTTTCACTGTATTTGTCAGTGATGATTCTGTGCTGCTCCGGCAGTTGTTCAGTAGGTCAGGGAAGGCTGATGCTCTTTGTTCATCCTTGTACTTCAGGAGTGCATTGCTTGTGTTGGGAAGTGCAGTTAACAAGGAGTCCATTACGCTTTGCAGTCTGTGCATGCAGTTGAATTGTATGAGGTAGTGCTATAGGAATATGAAGATGTTGAACAGCTACTAAAACCTGCAGCTAATAGAGTTTAAAAATAACCCTTTTAAACAAGGTTGACAGGTTAATTTGCTGCAGTAGACATATCTCTCTTCTCTGCTTCCTTATGTTTCCCCTGCTAGTGATCTTCATTCATCTTCCCATTATCAAAAAAGACAAGATTATAGACCTCGAGTGTTATATGTCCTTTTTCTTATTTTATTGAAAAGGTATTTTCTTGAAATGAAATTATTATTCCCATGCTATCTATGTCCTTTGAATCTTCCTTGATTTGATATTCAGAGAGAGGTCATACCCATGTATTTATAACTTCTCAAAAGTGCCATTTTCATGCAGCCATTTCTTTTACCTAATGCTTTCCTATCTTGCATGTTAAAAAACAGGAATAAAGCCCAGAAGTACAGGAACGGGTGTTCCTTGACTTTTTGAAACTGTGCATGATAATAATTTCAAGAGTAATTGGGAAATGTATTTCACTGTCTCAGTTTAGATCAGAACGTTAGGTATGGTCTGCAGTCAGTAAGGCAAGTTGGCTGAGGTCCCCATGGGCTGTCAGACTCCCACACAGGAGCAAAGGCTACAGTTATGTCACTAAGAGCCTCATCTACATGGTTTGGGAACACTTCCAGGGACGGTGACTCCACCACTGCCCTGGGCAGCCTGTTCCAATGCCCAAGCACCCTCTGGGGAAGGAATTGTACCTCATCTCGATCTAAACCTTCCCTGGGGCAGCTTGAGGCTGTTATCTCTTGTCCTGTCACTTGTTACTTGGGAGAAGAGACAACTTCCACCCCACTGTAATCTCCTGTAAGGTAGTTGTAGAGAGTGATAAGGTCCATGCACAGCACGGAAATATGGCACTCAGGCTTCAAAGGAGGCATGTTTCTGAACTTCACTTCTTTAAAAGCATGACCTTCACTTGGCCATCTTTTCCATATCAATATTCTTGCAGACCATTACCTCAAACCATTGCTAAAACCAATTTTGTTGGGTTTTTTTGTCCTCATAGCTACATAGACATGTTACTGGCACTTAAAAACAGCTACTAGGCATGCACATGAACTTGGTCATAACTTTTTAATATGCATATTTATATCACTGTAATGGTCTGGACTCTGAGCTGGCACAGTATTAAACACTGATTTATAAAGCGTAAATGCTGCAGAATGACTGTTAAGATCTACTGGTTTAGCGTGGCTCATTTGTAAATCTTTTCAGCTGACCTGAGCAGTTAATCAGCAGGCTGTGTTTGGGGAGTTCTGGCAGCACAGGGAATTACGAATTTGGTTTTCCTCTTCATTCTCTAAAACTACTAAAGTAGGGACCACTGAAATGGGTCCATGGCACAAAGAAGAGCCCATCCTTCATCCACTTAGCATTAACAATACAGCTACCTCAGTAAATTAATAAAGAAACCTGCTGCTTCTGATATCCACAGTAATACAGTGCCATAAGTTTGGAGTGCAAGCAGTCAGAATGGGACTTAAGTTCTTTTGAATCAACCATGCTTCATCTGTAATTAGATTCATTTTAGCCCCTCTCTTGCTCGGTTGCAGCTTGAGAGGTTTATGAAGATACACTGCATCAAGTGTGTGTTGACTGCAGCTTCACATTCAAATCAGTGGTTCTGGTGTCCACTATCTGGCAGGGGATTGTTGCAGGAGGAAAAGGGCAGCTGCCTCTGCTGTGGTTGGTGCTTTCACCCAGCTGTACAGGCCTGCCCACACAGGATCAGATCCAAACTAACATTTCTCTTCAGTTTTCATGTTATTATTTTAAGAGAGACCTATTCTTACAGCTAAGCCAGCTTCTGAGGCCTCTTCAAAGATTTTTATGTGTGTTCTTTAAGTCAGGTCTGAGATGAAACGCTTTGCTCCAGAGGGATGGATGTGAGCATATGTGAAACGCAGTTGAGATCGGTTGAGAAATGTGCATTGGGAGCCTGAGATTTTCTTTCTCTGCCTTTTCCCTTCCAGGAAGACAGCTGTTCACCTATACTCAGCATCCAAAAGCTAATATTCTGCTTAAAACATGAGTTAGTGTGAATAAATTGCTCTAACCACATCATTCTGAAAACGCCTTTTGCTGCTGTTGTATAGGACAGTCTCTTCCAAATGCTGCTCTTACATTTCAGAAACAGATGCAGTCTGATCCGCACAAGCTGGACTTTGGCCTGAAACCGGAATTCCTGAGCCGGCCACCAGGTCCCAGCCTTTTTGGAGCCATCCACCACCCCCATGACCTGGCCCGGCCCTCGACTCTCTTCTCCACAGCCAGTGAGTACTGAGAAGTGAAATCTCCTTGTGGCACACTCCTTAAAATGCTCATCCTTGCCATGTTAAAAGGAAATTTCCCTTATGCTTTGGCTTATGAACTCTCTTGAAGATGTGCCAGGGGCTGCTAGTCTATTGGATAAATATATTTTAAATTATTCTCTGTGTTGTTGAAAAAGCCCAACCTGCTGAAATGCCATACAGGTAGTAAATGGGGGAGCATTTCTTCACACAATGATGTCTAATGCATCATGGAGGTGACGACAAGTTGGAAACAAGTTGTATTTGACATGCCTTTGGTTTTTAACCCATACCAAAACATTTCCCCCCTACCCCTTGTATTCTAACTGGGAATTTCTCTTCGGAAAAGCAGTGCTATTTATAAGATCCTGACCCAAGAGCCCTGCCCAGTGTACAGCAATTGCTGCTGACATGAGCTGCCATTCAAGAGCTGATGGTCAGGCCCAGGGCACAGTGAGTCCCTTGCTGAGCTTTTGGTAGAACTTGACCGTTTCTGCTTTGTTTTGGCAGGCGGGGGTCATCCAGCCGGCGCCCCTTTTGGCCCACCACCTCACCATAGCAACTTCCTCAACCCAGCTGCTCACTTAGGTATGTTCTCTTTGCAACTAACTAGGAGTGAATACAGTGCAGAAGTAACATGCATTGACTGCTGAGACCATTGAAGGTTTTCCAGTTGGAGACACTTGTGACTATCTTGCCTTCTTAATCTTTACTTATTGCACGTTTTAGCCATTAGCCAAGCAGCTGGGGTAAATAAACATCATAGTATCACTGACAGCATGTTTTGAAATGCTTCAGAGAACATCTGGATGTTAGAGGAGCAGAGTGACAGGGCTGGTTAGTTTTCACTGTAGTCGTGTTTGTTAACCAAGTCAGAAAAAATGCTGTAAGGTTAAGGCTTCAGTTCATAGGGATGTTTCTTTCCTTAATTCCTATTTAGATTGTCTGCTTTTCCATTTAAGTGAGTGGGAAATGTATCCTTAGAATCTTGTGATCTGACCTCAAATATATGTTAGTGAAAATCAGTGAATGCACAGTTAAAACCACAACTACCCAAGTTTCTGACATTATACCAGGGTGGTCTGCTGCCTATGGGAGCATCTGAAATGAAGACTTTAAGCTGATATTTTATATTGTATGGGAAAGGGTTTGGGAAGGTCACAGAATTGATACAGTAGGCACGCATTGGAGGTTTATCATTTTGCCCTTAGCTGCCTATAGAAAACTCTAGGTTTGGTCTTCCTAAATATCAGTGCTGGCATTTATCAGAAGTAGTTTCATCAAAATGGTTAGACTTCTTCAAAATGAAGTGGGAAGAGAATTTGTTTCCCATGACTTACCCATACTTTTCAGTCCAGTTTTCCATATGGTATTAGCAACAAGTATCAAGAGAAATACAAAATGTTCAGGTCAGCATGACACAGCAGTATAATAGGATGGTTTATTTATATCCTGGCTATGGTTTAGGAGACATGACCTGAAGGTGTTAAGAGCACAGTTGCCAGAGTTAATAATAGTTTTGCTAACCAGGGACATTTCTTGACAAAGCATGGAATTGAATTGGAATAAAAGGAAATAAATATGGAGATGTTTGCAGGTTTAAATGAATTAGCTACTTATGCTGAAGTGCAGGCCTTAATACTGGATCTACTTTAAAATCTTGTTTTGATTTGAAAAGGAAGTTTTCCTAGTAAGATGATCCCAAGCATACTATCTGAAAAAAAAATGGAGGTTTATGTCCCAGTCACGGCTGTGTTGTGGGAGGATGATGTTCAGCTACTGATGAGCACAAGGCAGAGCTTTTGTACTGTAATGCAGTTGGATTGCGCTCTTGCTTCATTGTAAAGCTGCAGCTCTTTCTTGGTTTGCAGAGCCTTTCAATCGACCTGCTTCCTTCAGCGGCCTCACTGCAGTGGGTAGTAACGCCTTCGGGGGACTGGGGAACCCCACAGTCAGTGAGTAACCTTTTCGTTTATCAGTTCCTTTTTGCTGTGTAACTCAGGATATTGAGTTATGGGGACTATTTGCTTTCTTTTTTTGCCAGTTGCTTAGACCACATACCGCTAAGAATTTGAAAATTGACCCTTTTCTTGTAAATAACAGCAATTTTTCGTCATCAGTAATTGTTTTCTGTTAGTTACTTAATAGTTTGGGTTCAGCATAGTGCTAAATATCACCCTTACATTGTTCCATTAAGAAAGGGAAAGAAAGAACACAGAACCTCAGAGTCTAAGGAGTTTGTGTAATTTCTGATGGTTTTGTTGCATGTTCGAAGCTAGTTAATGTGTGCAGCATCCCTAGCTGTGGATGGGACATTTTATTTTCTTTTCTCACCAGTAATCCAGGACATGTGCCTGGAAAAGATCACTAACCTGCATTTATTTGTCCAGGATCATCAACATTTCTCTAGATTTGGCCAGTCACAAAAGATCATCCTTTTAAAAATCACTGTCTTTCTCCATACTTCCAGTCTGTCATGATTTTGGTCACATATTATTTTACTTTGGTTCAGGATCAAATGCAAGTTCCATTACTTATAGTCTATATAATGGTCATTTCCTGACGTTGCCAAAATGTTTGGAATAAGGATCATTGTCACTTTTATCTTACTGCTTCATCCCTCGTCAATTTTATCCACAGCATTTCCCTTTCCAATTAAAACAGCTGCCCATTTTTAGGAATGAGACCCTCTAATGAATCTCTGTTAATTTCCTTTCCTTTTCCAGCTCCCAATAATATGTATTCATTTTAACTCTGAGTGCTGTAAAACTTGTTTTGGTAAGTACCTTCACTAGAGCATACCTTTTTCTTAAACCTTTTTGTTTTCCACTTCACCATTTCAGCACCCAACTCAATGTTCGGCCACAAGGATGGCCCCAGTATGCAGAGCTTTAGCAACCCTCACGAGCCCTGGAACCGACTGCACCGAACTCCTCCTTCGTTCCCGACCCCTCCGCCCTGGCTGAAGCCAGGAGAGCTGGAGCGCAGTTCATCTGCTGCAGCTCATGACAGAGATAGAGATGTAGATAAACGAGACTCATCTGTTAGTAAAGATGACAAAGAAAGGTACGAAAGAACACTTCCAAGAATTGTCTAGTTCAAAGCTTGGGGCTCTGTTCCGCTTTTAACCCTTCCCAGCCTGGCACATTGTTAAACCAGAGCTTCAGGAGAGGGACAGCTGCAGAGCTGACACCATTGCTGCCTACAACACGAGGCATTACAGATGATGCAGGTTTCTAACTGAGATGTTTCCTACTGTATCGCTTTCTCTTCTCACTTGCACTGCACTTCGTGAGAAGGAGCTTTGCTGGAGCAGAGTTCAGGCTGTGTCAAGTGAGAATAGAATCAGACCCACACACTGTTACCTTGTGGGTCACCTTGTCATATTTCTTCTGAAGACCTAACGTGTAGATAGGTGCCTGACAGGATAATTAAAAGGATTGTAAAGTCCATCAGATGCATATCTGCACCTTGGGATACTTAAGTAACTTAATAAATTGGACCCTATCTGCAAAACAAACAATGCTACCTGCCTCTTCAAAAATGGACTGACCAGAGGGACCACTGATGGAGTTGTACAATGATAATTGTAAAACGCACCAGCTGTGTCATGTTCCAATACCACAGTAAGTTTCAGTGCACCGAGTTCACTACATGAACTTTAATTCCCCTCCAAAAAGCCATACACACACCCACTGCTGTTACACTCCTTCAAGCACAGCTTCTATTCAGTGTTTTACATGGATTTGCGCACTAACATGTCCAGGCTGGGAAGGGTTAATGGAAAGTAAAACCTGGTCATATTTTTTTTGTCAGGACTGTTCCCATTCTGCAGTTAACTTAGTAACAATTCCTCTTAGCATTTAAGAACCAAATTATAAGAATTTGCCATTCAGCAAGTGTCATGCCTTCCTTGAAAAATGTAGAGAGGCTGATTTCAGCTTTTTTGGTTTTGGCTTAATGGCTTTCCTGTTCAGTTTGCACATTATGTTGCTACATAACGGCTCTTTCTTTCTAATTTTTTACCATAGAAGACTATTTAGGAGATGTGCTTTTCTGACTTCTCTGTCACTAACCCAAACATAGGCATTAGTAGCCTTTTCTAAAAGAAGTTATGCTAACGTATTAGATATTCTAAAAATACATTGAAGAGCTTTTCTGTATGGTAAAATGTGAAGAGCAAGTCAAACTACAGATCTTTTCACCTACATTTTCCATTGGAATATTTTCTGTTTGGTAGCATAGCTTCATTATTTTCATGTCTGCTGTTAATGCTTCAAAATAAATTGCTGTTACAAATTGGGGATTTTATCCTGCAAAATGCTTAAGCATGTGAGTAACTTTACTGGCTTGAATGGCAAAGCATTTTAGTTACTAATGATATGGGTAGTCTTTAGAATTATGTGATGATTTCACTTGGTGTTTTGTTGTTTTCGTATCATGTGTTCTTGCTAAAGAAAATCCCTTTCCAAAATATATTCCTTGCAAGCTGCTTTGGCATTGCCTAAACTCCATATCATAGCTCAGAACATATTTATTTTCAATAATTTGAGAGCTTACAAATGAGCATCATTCATGCTTCATATTTCTGTGCAATTATGGCTACCAGTTCAGTGCAGTTACGTTTTCACTGATCCAGTGTTGCTGTGCATCCATCTGTGTGGTTCTGAAGAGTTCTGCTTTGCAGTGTGCTCACACTGTTGCCTGTAGGAGAAGATGCTGAGAATCCCTTCATGGAGACGTGCTCCCTATGTAGATACTGTCTGGAGCAGTTTGTGAGCCTCATACCTGTTCTTGCATCTTGAGTGGCACCCAGCAGGGCGAGGATGTAGCCCTGCTTTCTAGTTGAGGTCCCAATCTTTGTTACCCGTTTTGGCCAAAAGACCTTAATTTGCCCAAACAGAGCTGGGAATCTAGATTTCTTCTGTTATGAGTGGAAAGGCACCTCAGAGGTACCTCTGAAGTTGGCTCTTCCCCATCTAAGCTTGGTGTGAGAGTAGGGTGCAGGGAATCACTGGTTCCTCTTCTTGGATAAGCTACATGCCCCACAGCCCCCTTCCAGCTAGACTGGGATAAGCTAAATCCCTCAAGATAGCTTAGATAATATGAAGGTACAATCTGTGAACTTTCCCTAGGTGCAGAGCAGGCTGGGGGATTACACTGCAGTCACCTCATTCAGTCCCCACCTTCTACTGGAGCATTGTTTGCAGTTGCAAAGGGTTTTTTATTTTGCTTTAAGAATTTTCTTATTCCAGCCCAGCATTAGGAAAAAAACCAGAAAAAATAGGAGCTGTGAAAAATAAGATTTGTTCCTTCTCAATGGTATTTTGTTCAAAAGATGTCACTGAGCAGTTCCATTCTAATAATGCCATTTAAGTGTATGTAATCTCAGAGCAGTAAAAAAATCCCACTCAAGAATCTATTGAGCTTTTATCAACATAAATGAGACAAAATACTCAGCGTAAGGTAAGCATGTTTCAACGTAGCACACAGCCTCAAAACATACCTCTCTTAGTAAAAAGTTCATTTGATAACATGATCTTAAGTTTCTCCTTTGTGGAGGCAGAGGCTTAGAGCTGTTCCTGTATTATTAACCTAAGGAGCCCTTGACAAATCTGAGAATAAAAAATTATGCCCTCTCTGACCACTGAAGTACATGTAGTTCTCTTAAGAGAGCTACATAATCAATAGCCTCTTGAGCTAATACCATCACTGTAATTGAACAGGATGACACTGGCAAAGGAATATGTTCTTTTGGTTGCACATGTATTTTTCTTTAGTTACAGAAAATGCCTGTTACTGTCTCTAAATTTTATACATAATTTAAAATATGGCAATTACATAGAAAGATGATTAAATATCAGTTAAAGGACTCAATGAGCTCTCTAAGTGAAATCAAGCAATTGAGAGTGTCCTCTGAACTGGTCCCATGAGCAAAATGAATAAAAGACAAGGTATTGCAGGGTCCAGCCACTGCTTTCCCAGCAGAGTCAAAGAAATAGTCTTGACATTGAGAAGCTTTCATTGGAGTGCATTGACTTGGTCTCACTGTGTCTAGATCTGGAAACTGTTAAATCAAGTGGAAAGCAAAAGAAGCGAAATGAGAGCCAGGACACAATTTCCACATTGTTCAGGGCACTGTCAGAGCAGAATCTGATACCAAGGAGTTAGTTGGTGCTCAGTGCAGACTGGGCAGTTCTGGTATCAAATGCTCCATCTTGACATGTGTTTTCTAACAGTCACATTTTGGCCTCTCAGAGGTCTCTCAGACATGGCTCATAAAATTACAGTTTTAACAGGTCAGTCTAGATATATCTGATGAGATTATAATAATGAGAGTTCCCTTTTCAAAGACTTTTTTTGTGTAATTGGTGCAGTTTCACCATCCAAAAGTACCTCCAGGTAGAAATCTTACACAGGTCAGTTCAGCAAAGCTGAAAATACGTAAGTGAAGGAGCAGGTGTCTACTCCAGAGTCATCCCTTTGAGTTGCCCTTCAGCCAGTCAGAATTGCTGATCTTGCCCAGAATGAGCTCCAACCTGCTGTCCTCATGCAAGTGTGTTCAGGTTACACATTGCTAAGCAGAGACTGTAGCACCCAAGGAGAAACCATGTAAACTGACGCTGGTGGGGACTTCAGAGGGACCTTGCTGCTTATCCCTCATTTTTGCCTTTATCAGCATGTTGTCCATCACCCTGCATGGAATGGGATTTCCATGCTTAGCTAGCAGCACATGTCCAGGGATTAGATTTACCTGATGAATTTTATTCATTTGAAATAGGAAATCTTTTTCACTTAGGGTTGCCCTTAACAACCGTTGGTCACCACTGCTTCCAGGAAAGTAATTAGTACAGAGTCCATTCACATATTTAGGTTTTTGTCTACTGCCAAAGAATAATTCTCTAATCTTTTGTGCATCATAAGGAAGTTTGAAAGATGGAATGAATTCACATATTTTGAGGCTTTCTAACATTGGGAGGGAGATGCCCTTGCCCTGGCCCTGCTCTGCTTGCTCTAGCCTACAAATGGGAAAGGGTTGGTAATCTGAAGAGCAACTGACTCCAGAGAGGTGATGTTTTCAAAGCTAGCCTGAATGATGGGCATGTAGGGTAGACACATCTCTACTGAGAAAGTCAGCACATAAGCCATGCATGATGGCCACCTCTATTAAAACACTTGCACTGAAGGAGGAGTGCCTCCCTGTTGGGAGGGGTGGATTGCCAGTACAGGTGTCTTGAGAGGTTTCTGATTTCATTTTTAAGAAGTAAATTGAACTGAAAGAAGAACATTGAAAACTCAAAGGTTGAAGAGAAAAGAAATCAGTAACTTACGTCAGTCTAGAAATGTTTTAAAGTCAATTGAACAAAATGTCATTTATTTTCCAAAATGTGTTCACAATAGAAGAAACAGGAAAATACTATTAACCATGGAATTTGGATTTAATTACCTCCCTTTTTTGGATGAAATTAGTATGGTTTTATTTTTCTCTTTCTTCTTTGCAAAGAGTTAAGGCGGTTGTCTTAGAAACATGTACTAGAAGTAGGTTCACTTGGTAGCCCTCTATGGACTTAAGTGTTTGAAATCTCAATCAGTTCATTCACAAAGCAGCTTTGGGGATCTTCATCTCCTGGGCCAAGATAATAGAATAGGCCTAGCTTACAGATGGAATGTTCTTCTGGTGTTTGGGTGTGCAAAAGGAACAGTACATTTAATGGTGCATGTTACTAGCTTTCTGCAAAGCAACAAATGTAAGTCAGACACTTGAGATGCTTTGTTGTATATGCAGCATCTCATGCCTTCATTTTTACACTTCTCTTTCTTCTAGGGAGAGCATTGAGAAAAGACACTCCAGCCATCCTTCGCCAGCACCTATCCATCCAGTAAACTCCCTCGGACATAATCGCAGCTCAAATGAGCAGATCAGGAGCCATCTGAATCCTGAGGTTCGAGAGAAAGAGAAACCCAAAGAACGAGAGAGGGATCACTCCGAATCTCGGAAGGAAATTAATGTTGAAGAGCACAAGGTGAAGGACAACTATATTTCGGAAAAAGAAGGCCTGAGCCATGAAAGTCGAGTGGTGGAAGAGTCTAAGCAGATGTCCAGGGTTCCTTCACCCTATGCTAGGCCCCCCGTTGTGGAAAGCACCAGGCCTAATAGTACTTCAAACCGTGAGGCTGAGAGGAAGAGCGAGCCGGCATACGATAACCCGAAGAAAAGCAATGAAGTCAAAGTGAAGGAGGAGAGAAAGGAAGACCATGATGTTCAACCTGAGGGACCTCAGACTCATAGGTCATCTGATCAGCCACCACCTATATCTACATCCAACGTCCATCCAAGTCCTTTAGTGTCTATGCCCATGACTGTAGGTGTAGCTGGTATACATCACATGAACAGCATCAGTGGCCTGGATAGGACTCGCATGATGACCCCTTTTATGGGAATTAGCCCGATTCCTGGTGGAGAACGTTTCCCCTATCCTTCTTTCCACTGGGATCCAATGAGAGATCCCTTAAGAGATCCATACAGAGAGCTAGATATTCATCGGAGAGACCCCCTGGGCAGAGACTTTTTGCTAAGAAATGACCCCCTTCATCGTCTTTCTACGCCAAGATTATATGAAGCAGACAGGTCATTCAGGGATCGGGAACCTCACGACTACAATCACCACCACCATCACCACCACCCTCTCTCTGTTGACCCTCGACGTGAGCATGAAAGGGGCAACCACCTGGATGAGAGGGAGCGGTTGCACATGCTCAGAGAGGACTATGAACATGCACGCCTGCACTCAGTTCATCCTGCCGCCTTGGATGGGCACCTGCCTCACCCAAGCTTGATCACGCCAGGACTGCCTAGCATGCACTACCCCAGAGTCAGTCCTCCAACGGGACACCAAAATGGCATCCTCAACAAAACTCCCCCTACAGCAGCTCTCAGTGCCCCTCCACCTCTTATTTCTACTCTGGGACCTCGGCCTGGGTCTCCCAGAAGGACTACTCCTCTGTCAACAGAAATGAGAGAGAGGCCTCCTTCTCACACCCTCAAGGACATTGAAGCTCGATAAAGAGAGTAAGACTAAATAAAAAACAGAGAAAGAGGGACAGAAAGTTGTAAATGAACATAATATAAAGACCTTCATACTAGTCATTGATACAGACTGGGGATGTGACCCACTGTACAATATGTATAGACCTGAGTGCAAAGATTTTGAAATGGTTTTTTTGTATATTATATGTTGAAATTTTCCAGATCTTTTAGCCAAGTTCATGTTCCTCGTGTCTCCTCCTCTATTTTATTTCGAGTTTAAAAATTTCAGAGTTTGAACTGAAGAACAAGACATTAATCTGAATGATTTGACTAGCAACAAGCCACCACCAATGTCAACCATACAAAGCTCTTTCAGACCAGAAGTGAAGACAATTGTAGATATTTATGTAAAAAGATTGCTTCATGAGTTAATGGTTCATATATGCAAAAAGGGTAAGATGAAAGCTTTACTTTGTACAAATGTAAATAGATAAAATTAAGTAACATAATACATTAATACTTCTTAAACTGTGCTATTTGCAAACTTAATATTGATCAACACAGTCTGCTTATGCTGTGTTACATATATTGTTATAGACAGCTAAACCCCTTCAACTATGCAATGAATTTTAAGGCTTTTCACAAAAGCCTTTATAACTCAAAGGAGCCTTTTCAACACACAACATAATTAAAGTCATATTTTCCCTGAACAAGCTCATCTATATTAGAAACCTCTTTCTCTTGCTTGTTTTGATGAAGAAACAGCCCATTGCAAGTGTTATTTTCTGTCTGAACCCCTGCACCAAGAGGCTGATGTTACTGTAGCTCATGTACTCCTTAGAACATGTCAGGGTCAGCAGTCTGTAACCTCTGGTACTGTAGTTGTAGAGATTGGGTTTCAGTCACATTTATCTGGCTTAAGTAATCAAATACTGGATATTTTCCAGAACTTTGTCACTTCACATGTCAAATTTATTTTGGAAGAACATCTGCTAATAGCCATTCGTGTCTGGGTTTATTGCCAGTGTGGCATTTTTGTCTGTACACACACTGGTTTGGGTTTTTTTAAGTGATTTTTAGCTACATTGAAGCAAATCCTACAAGAAAGGTAATACTTTTCTAAATGATGGATATGTTTTCACTGTGGATCAGTAGTTGAATTAATGAACTCTGATGCAGATTTCATAATGCAATTTCTTGTACTTCAGTTGGTAATAAAGTCTGTGCATAGCTAACAGGCCAGCCTTGTTGTTCCCTAATCGCAGAAGACATGAAATAACCTGCAGAACATGGTCCTTTGGAAAGATATGCATCGATCTTCTGAAACCTGTCTTTTCATAACACAGTTTTTTATAGTGCGTTCAGTTTCTTGTCAAAATATTTGGAGAGAATATGACTTTATCAGAGAGAATTCACTATCTTGTCTACTGGACTGTAAAATATATGTATGAAATAAAATTAGTTCCATTGGTCTTCTAGTGTATGAAAGTGCTATCTGAAGTTGTTACCCTGTTTTGGCAAAAAAAAAAAAAAAGGAAAAAAAAAAAGAAAGTTACCTGCAGACAGTTGTTTCTAATGCTCAGAGATCTATTTTAGTAGTCAACTGAAGGTTTAGTTGTGAGCTTCAGATTTTGTGAACTCCAGATGTTGTGCAGTGGTTCTTTTCTTTCTTTTTTTTTTTTTTTTGTTATTTTTTTTTTGTTTTTTTGTTTGTTTTGGGTTTTTTTTAAGAAAAAAAGGAAAAATACAAAAAAAAAAAAAAAAAAAAAAAAAAACCCAACCCTGAAGAATATGTACACTGGAACCGTAGTGGTAGCTTTTCAGTATTGTAAAGAGATTGTTATATACGAACCTTTTTGCTGTTTATCCTGTATGTAATAAAGTCCTTTCTAGATCCTATGTGAAAAGCAAAGTGAAGCGGCTCTCAATCTTCAGCATGTTTCCTCATCAGCGAAGACTTGTGTAATGTAAATTGTGCCATGTTATTAAAAAATGTGAACTAAACTGCTAGGTGCTTCTTTGTGTGGAGTACCCCATCAGTGGTATGGGGAAGAAAGACCTTTTCCCACAAGTGGGGTTTTGTTCAGAATTAAAAATGTAAAGGAAAAGGCAAGCTTTTCTAAGGCATCTTATTAAAATTATTCTAGAAATTAGGAAAAAAAGGAACAAAAATGAGATCAGATCCTTGGCCTGCACAAATTCTTTTAACCGTAGTTAACTCCCTTCTTACATTAGCTTTGAGTTAAGTGGTCACTTGGTCTTTCAGGAGTCCCATACTTAAGCACGTGGCCCTTTCATGAATCTGTGCAGTTCCACACAAGCCAATGGATTTTTACCAGTTTTCATCAGCTAATGATATGACTGTCAATTACCATGAACAATTCATACAGATATATGTCCAGTTTCCTTCACTTAGTTCTTCATTATCCAGCTTTCATTGTATCTTGTTTTTTAGGACATTTCTTTTAGTTCAAGTTTTAACAAGCTTGTTGTGATCACTTCAAACCTTTATCCAGAGTTGCTTTGGCAGAGCTAACCTGTGACACTGCAGTTTGCTTATTTGAGCAAGTCTTAGGCAGTCTTTCTTCTTCGTCAGTAACTGTCAGTTATTTTGATAAGCAGTTAAATGTATGCAGCTGTATATTCAAATTTGGGTTTGTTTCTCTCTTCAGCCCTGGAGCACTTCTGGCTGTATTCTGCTCATTCTCTCATGTAAATCTGATGAAAGCAAAATTTCCCTGAATTTCAACCATGTAACTAAAGGAATAGCTTTATGTCTTTCATAAAATCGTTTTGTGTAACCTGTGCAGAATGTACAAAAATGTGCAAAAAGATCTTTTTTTTTTTTTCTTTGTTAGTAATCTGTATCTCAGTCTTCTGGATGCATGTCATTGAAAACCTCCCAAGTTTCTGAAGGAACCAGACATAGGTGGCTGTTGAAGGATGAAACTGTTGGAACAAGCTTGCACAGATATAGTGGGAGGGGTCCCATGAGAGCGGGTGTAATAACAGCATCATCTTCCAGGCTCATCTCTGAGCATGGTAATAGGAGTCCTAATGGCTTGGCAGTGTCTTACAGGGAAGAAATGTGGTCTCTGATTGTACAGACCATGATCCTTGTCCTCTCATGCTGAGCATAGTTTTGCTCATGGGTCTTAATTCCCAATCAAGCCAATGAACCCACACTCTCAGAGCCTCAGAGAGCATCGAGGCATTTCACCCCCTTTGAATTCAATACCATTCAAGTGGCTATATGCCTTTGAAGCTTCTGGTGTCAGGTCTTCTTACACAAGTGGTGGTGACGCTCAGAGGAATATGCCTCAAAGGTATAGCAGGGGACGAAACAGGTTTTTTAATGCTTCAAAACTTTTTCAGATACATCTGTTGCTTTCCTAAAGTTTGATACAGGGGTATTAGCTTGCAGGTATAGATAATTTAATCTTTTTTGCAGGGTTTTCCATTCAAGGCATTTGTGTTAAATCTCTTTCTGAATCCCAAGTATTAAAGGAAGTTTGTTTAAAGGCAATGCCAAATACCACCTCTAGGAATGAAATGAGTCAGAAGGGTATTACTCTGTAGGGTGTGAGAGATTTGGATCATGAAAAACCCCAAGTCACTATGCTTACAGCTCTCAGGACCTTTGCTTTATGCTTTAAAGCTCCCACCTTCCTATACTCCAACTAGTTTCCTACTTAGCAGCCTCCTATAACCAGTTGAGATGCCAGCAAAAGCAGCACTGGGGAAGTGATCCTTTGAAAGAAGTCACATCTGTTCCCTGATAGTGCTTTGCCCCTTCTTTTTTAACTTTCTGTATGGTTTTGTTTCTTCTTAAAAAAATTCTTCACTCTAACCTGGTTTTCTACTATTTACATTTCACTGATACTCTCTTACCTTTTTGCTAGTGGTCATGTTCTCTTTTATGGCTTATAATAGCTAAATCTCTTATAGGCAGCAATAGACTCTGCAGACAAGTCTTTTCTGAGAGCATAGACACTGTATATTTTTGTTCCTTTTTACCTTTCCTTGTATGAGCTCATGAAAATTCATGGTTATTGCTGGACTGTCTGGAAGACAAGCAAATGGAGGTTGGGGAGGATTTTACTAAGAAGTATTTTCATTTGCTGTGGCTTTGCCTTGTTAAGCAAATATTTAGCATGAATCTTGATAATTTAAACTCTTAACTAATGCTTCACATGTGCAAGTGACCTCTGCTGAAAGCCACCTGGGCACTGAAACAAGGTAACTGACCATAGGTTATATTCCATTTTCAGAGGAGCTACTTGGCTTACTGCTTTTGCTTCTGACAAGAAAGAAGAGCAAGCTGTGGTATCTTTGGAGGCATACTCATCCATAACTTTAGAAGGTGATTTGGAGCAGAATTCTAACCTAAATGATCTGATTTGCCTTTTGAAGGTAACTCTTCTTTAATTCCAGATGGAGACTAGCCTCTAACTTAGCTGATTCAGAGGAGTACATGGAAATGAGTGGTGGAACTACCTCCTCCCTGAATTTTGCAGTCTCATCAGGTCTTTCTTTGCACTGTAGAGTTTCCAATCTCAGCCATCCTTTATGTGAAGCTCTTTGGGACACAGTCTGTCTTACTGCGTGATTGCACTGTGCTTGGTACCCTGACTGGGGCAAGTGAGCATTTCGCAGTGCTGCTGTAATACAAAAAACTCCCATGGTAGTTCTAGAGACAGGAATGAAAACCGAAGGCCTCAATGAATTAGCCGTGGTAAGCACCATAAAGGACTTCATGTTTTTGCTAGCCAAGAATTTAAAAATCTGCAGGTAAAGGGAAGCTGTTCTCCCTGTGCCCTGTCTCCATCTGTAGGGGCTTAGACTGCTTGTGACTGTCCAGCTGACAATCCCCCACAAGTGCTTATCATGGAGCTGGCAGTTTCCAGCATGGTCCCATCCTGCCAGTTGCGTGGTTGGGAGTACACACACCTTTCTTTTTCCACAGATACCTTGCAAGTAAAATCATTTTGGCACAAAGATATTTCCTGGCCATAAGGAATATCCTCCTTCTCGTTTATGCACTGCTTGCATATAGAAAAACATGTATTGATACACCTGAAAATACACACAATGTCAGGGGCAGTATCACAGGGGTGAAGCCCTGTACAGCAAAGAGCAGTGTTTGAAATCATGATGGCACTTCGCAGTCTCACACATCCTGTTTGGTGTTTTCTGCTGAGGCCTTTCCTGTAGACTGCAATCATTGCACTTGCATTTGCTCAGCTGGTTTGGTAATACAGGCTTCACTGTAGCATTATCTCCATTTTATTAATGGGAAAAGCCCAACTGGGAACAAAACTCAGAGTCACCAGTGTAATAGCAACCACCTACTGCCTGAGTCATCCCAGTAGTCACCCGAGGGAATGAGGTTACTGCCTTAGTCACCAGGAGAACAAAACCCCTGAATCAGGTAAACTGCAGTCAGTGGTGGTAAGAGATGAGCAATGCCTGGGTTGCTGTTTTGTCTTGAGAAAGCTTTTTTAACCCTAACCTATGTTAATAGCTTCCTAGTGTACTAGATTTGCTAAAATTGGTAACTCAAAACACCTCAAGTGCTGACCCAAAGTGATAAGGTCTGGTCATCCTGGTTATTGAGGGCAGGCAGGCTGTATTCCATCACCCACTGTGGCTTGTTTAATTGTTACTGTTTCTCAGTATTGAAACTCACAGTGTAGCACTTTTCTTCCTTGCATTTGTGATACATTGCTGAAAAAGTTGCATTTAGTCCTAGAAACTTAACCATCCCTCCGCAGTACAGTCATGTTTGTTACAACACAAGAAAATAAGTGAAAATTTAATTCATTAAATAGAGACTTTATGTATCAAATATAAACTATTACTGTATGCTGATGAGGTGCACCTTCTACTTGCATTTTCAAAGCCCTTAACTGGTTTCTCTTGAATCAGAGATGGATTTGGGGAGGGGGTATAGATTATTTTTTCTTTTCCTTTAAAGACAACTAACAGTGCAAGTATAAACTTGTGGAATTTTCACTAGCCCACATTTTAAAAGGGTCTCAGTGCATTTGGGGCAAACAAGATGCATTTGGAGAGCATTTGTTCAAAAACAAACCAAACTCTAAAACAACCACCATCTATTTGCCCTTCTAAAGGAAACTTTTGCCTCAGTTAATCCTGGAGCGGTCAAGAAGAGCTGGATTTATTTTAGCATGTTAGAAAAGGCTGTCTTTCTTCAGAGATACCACAAGAGGGTAGTTAAAGAGAGACTGAAATGCGTGTAGGCTGTCAGGATGGCAATGCTGTTTCGTGCAAGGTGAATAGAGCTGTAAATTATTTTTATCTGTGAGGAGCTCTCCTGTTCCCCTGCAAAAATGACAGAAACCTCAACGGTGCTGTGGCACGCAGTGGTCAGGTTTGTCTAAGGACTGACCTTGCTTTATCACATTCAATAGGAGGGACTAGAAGTGGTCCATACCCGAAGCATTCAGCGAGATAATGGCAATCATCTTGTAAAGAGTTAAGTTTAAGTTGCTTGGTGCTACAGTCAAGCAACAAACCACATTGCTTATGTTAATGGAATAAAAGATGCATCTCTATAGCAAAATAGTACATATGATATGAGTTAGTTTGTCAGCTCAGGAAAGCCTCAGCATTTAGTGAGGCTATTCCTCTGTTTTTTCCATAACCTGGCTTTTGGAAAGATTACCCAATTACTAAGCAAGAGAATTGCTTCATTTGAGGATGGGGAAAAAAACTAATGCCAAATTTTCTAAGGACATAATTTAAAATGGTTTATGTACAATCATCAGAGCTGTCTGCTTCATGCCAGGAGAAAACTTGGCCCTGTTTTTAGCTTTTCTACCCTAGTTGCCTCTGCCATGTCAGCGGAGAGCTAACACTGCCCTGCTGCCGTGAAAGCTCCTGCCTCAAGGAACATTCCCTTGAGCAGGGCTTGAGGAGCAGGCAGCAGAGCATGGCCCCGCGTGGCCCTGCTGCTTTTTGTCCAGGCTGAGGGACAAAGCAGGCTTGGAGGAGCCTTCATCTTCTTTCGCACAAAGGGCTATGCCTCAAACCAACCTGCCCCCAGACAGTGCCTGGAAGTTGGGCTGTCCCCATGGGCATCAGTTGCCCCAGGAAGGGTGGCAGCCCTGCAGCACCCTGCTCCCATGGCCCATGTGGTCTGAACCCCTGCGCTGGCTGGTCTGACTGAGGAAAGCTCCTTTGAACAGGGCAGTCCTACCTCACCACAGCGATATCCTGGTGCTCCTCTGCTCTCCTGGCATCCACAACAACGTTCTTCATGAAGCCGAGCAGTGAGGTGGGTCAGCAGCAGTGAGGTGGAACACGGTGTTGAGGCAATGGTGGCTTGCACACACATACCAAGAGGAGGACGGGGCACCCCAGCCAACTGTGCCACCGCACGCTGGGCTCCCTTCAGCAGCACCAGGGCTGGGGAGCTGCAGAGACAGAGCCTCCCAGGACCAATGGCCCTGACGAACATGTGTCATCCACCTTGCAGTATTACCGTTGGCCTTGTTGTCAGTGGAGTCATGCTGTGATAGTCGTTATGGTTTTGAATGACTCATTTTCCACTTAAGTGTATTATCATGGTTTACAGAGCATCTGGAGCTCTGCAGCACTAAATATATCACTGAATATTACAGCAATATACTACTCTGTTGCTTTGAAGGATCTATTTAGCGAAATACAGCCGGGGAAGGCAGGTGTGTCTGTGCCTGGCCCAGCTCGCTGCTCCTCGGGCATCTGTCTGAGGACCACAATAAAGTGCACTGCATGGAGCAGAAACGGGTCCAGCTGGTGACATGCTTGCAGAAACTGATTGATTGTCTTCTTGTTCCCTGAAGTTGGTATATTTTGATGAGAAAATGAGAGATTCTTGCCAGCTGCACACGAGAGACCCTGCGTTTGTGCTGAGGCGGCCAGGCCCGTGAGGTGCTGGTGCCGCAGCGATTTACATGGGTCTGCTGTGGCCAGTCAGTTCCGAGTGCAAGGACCCCTCTGGATTCCTTTTATTATTATTTTACTATCTTTTCCTTCAGTTTGAGGCCTTTAGTCCCTGCAGGCACAGTCTGGAAGCGAGCTGCAGAGGGCAGTGTGGGAGAGAGAAACCACAGCCAACATGGCGGCGGCGCTGCCGGCCTGCACGGACACTAGAGGGAGCTGGCGCCTCAGCCTGGCGGGCTCGAATGGCGCCATAAACATGTAGTTTGGGGGGCTTTTTGTCTGTTTGAGGTGGTTTTTTAACCCTCTAGCGGACACTGCCCGCTCTTGTGCCGGGCCGCTTCTGAATGTACACCTGCAAGGTGTTACGATAAGAAGAGTCTAGGTTGGGAGTTATTTTGATAAAGGCATCTTGAGGAGCTCAGCAAGCTGAGGAATGCAGCAAGTTGAGGTAAAGGCTGGGGAAAAAACGCTCTCGTGTTGCCTGTGGTGGTGGAAAGATGAAGTAGGAAAAGGAGCAGGCACGAAAGACTGGGTTTTTGCAATGTTATTTATTTTCTTGTCATCAAAAGAGGCAATAAGTGCCTTTATGTTCCAGACAGCACCTCTGAGAGCTGCCCCTCATGTACAGCGCCTGGTGCCCTCAGCTTTGGAAGGAGAAAGGAACAATACTTGGGTGGTTTTTTTCTTCACTAAAGTTGAGCTTCATTAGACAAGTGTAAGTGGGAAAAGTTGTTTTCAAATCCGATCCAGCTGAGATGTGGGGGCATGGCAGGACAATGGTGCTGGACAGCCTGTCTGCAGCAGTCACTCCCCTTCTTTACCAGCATGGGCTGTATCCTCCACCTTGGGTGTAAGAAGCAGGAGCTCCAGAAGGATTTTTGAACTGGAAATTGTGTGTTTCCGAGCATTGTATACATTTAGTGTGATAGCAGAACTCATGGGCTCTGGTAACGTGGGGATACAGCCAGACTGAAAAATTAGAGGTAAAATTTGTTCTCACTCCAGTTGTGTGGAGGTAAATCAAGTGTGTGTTTTCCTGTAGCCTGTTTCTTCAGATGGTTGCATGTTTTAAAATTGTATTTCAAAGCACAGGACTAGAGGGGGCCTACAAGAAATATGGAGAGGGACATGTAGGGACAGGACAAGGGGAATAGCTTTAAGCTGCCTGAAGGCAGAATGATATGAGCTCCTAGGCACAAGTTCTTCCCTGTGAGGGTGCTGAGGCACTGGCACAGGGTGCCCAGAGAAGCTGTGGCTGCCCCATCCCTGGCAGTGTTCAAGTAGCAGTCATTTTTCCCTTTCTCAGCGCTGTTCCCAGGCCAAAAGTCAAAAACACAGCGCTGCACCAGCTACCGAGAAAGGGAAAAATGACTGCTACTGCTGAACCCAGGACAGCCAGGTTGGATGGGGCTTGGAGCACCCTGCTCCAGTGGAAGGTGTCCCTGCCCATGGCAGAGGTTAGAGCAGGATGAGCTTTAAGGTCCCTTCCAACCCAAACCGCTCTGTGATTCTATCCTGATGGAGGGTCTTAAGAAGATCGTACGGAGAATCAGTGCCTTTATTTCTCTGCCATATGACTCTACCCCTTCCTTTTTGTCCTGTAAAGAGCTTTTAGGTCTATTATTAGGTATCCTATATGAGAGGTTTCATCATGATGTTTCTTGTTGGCTCTGTCTCGGCAAACCCCTTCCATCCCCCTGCCCAGTTTTATTTTCTAATACCCATCAGGAAAACAGCAAGTCTGTTCAGGCAGATTATTTAGCTTCATCTTTAGCTTAGCTTGAATTTGGAGGAATTACAGTCAAAGTAGGCACTGGATTTTAAGAATTGTTCTGTAATGACTGCAGTAGCTATCTATCACTGCTAATTCTAAACTCCATTAATGTTTTCCCCTATCTCTGCAGCTTTGATTTAGTAAACTTGGCTCTGAATGGCATCAAGACTACTAGATGAAACAGGAAACAGTCTATTTCCAGTACATCTAGCATAAAGTAGTTGGATCTCTGTCTACATGATCTTTCACAAGAGTTTCTATGAAATTCTGGCATCAAGTTTACTGTGAGATCAAACTGGACCTTATTTTTGTGCATGTACCTTTGGCAACCTTAGCTCTGGGCAAATGTGCAGGACTGAATTTGCCTGTCACTGAAGAGCTAAATCATGAAAGTCCTAGACTTTCACTTCCAAAATACCCTGCATGCAGATGCCAGCAGCATTTTTGTGTGTGAGCTGAGCGCTTTGCTTTAGCAAAGGGAATCCAACTGAAAAATATGAAGACAGCTCTGCAACACTACACTTGGTGATTCATGCTATTGAATTTAATTTTAAACACATCCTATGAGTAAACTTGCAGTGAAAGACTCTCATATTGCACATTTAACTCATCAAGACAGGAAAAAGACTTTCAAATACATGTACTGGGGGGACAAAGGACAAAATGTGATGGTTAAGTGTAAAATTGTAGGATTTTCTTTTATCTAGAATATTAGATTTGAGTTTTGGCTTTATACAGGAAGATTGGTTTGCTGTTATCTTTTCTCCTATCTTCAGGAAGTTCAGATGCATGGCTTATGTATTGGCAAATATGGAGTTAGTAGCCTGTAAAAATACCTGATGATTGTAAAAACACTAGGAGAGGATCTTTTATGAGAGTATTTACTCTTCTGAGGAAAGGATTGAAGATTGTATAATGAGAAGTTCAACGGGATGCCTAAAAGAAGATGAAATGGGAATGATTTGTACATAATAGAACACTCAGTTCCAAGTTATAACGTTTTTATGTGAAATTCTGAACCTGCCTGTGGTGCAAAGACAGAGGCTGATGATACTTGTGAATCTTTTCTTCCTGTAGGTAGCTGAAGACCTGTTGAAGATAATAACAAACTCTTGCTGCTGAATATCAGAGAAATCCCAGGAGTTCCTGAATTTGCCACAGGTATGAAAAAAATGATGAGAGTTATTATGGGAAAAGTTATTGCAATTGCTTATTTTGATTTTTTGTTAAAGCTGTTGCATGAGGAATACAAGGGGTTGCTGGCAATGGCACCAGTTTGGGGTTGTGGAGCTCTGTATTGTGTTTTCAGCTCAGTAGGAGACTTGCTGGTTTACACAGTTTGCCCAATATCAAAATGAACCTGATTTTCCAAAGCTCTCCATGTATATTATACACTGTATCATATCTCCATCCTGTAGATCTATGAAAACAATGAACAAGAAAAGTCACTCTTCTGGGTGAAGAATTAAATTCTCCAGATAACTTTAAAAGACAAAACAGGAAGTGTCATTTTGAAATGCCCTACCCAAAATGAAGTAATTGTTTCTAAAGCCCCAGCACAGCCACAGTCTGAGGTTGTTTGCCAGCAGAGCAAAGCGAGAGCCGGGACCATACCGGCTTCAGGAAGCAGATTTCACCTCTGTGAAATTGCTGTGCTTATTCCAGAGCAAGCCAAGCTTCTCGGGGCTCCTGGTTCAAGAACTGGGACTTTGCAGTAACCAGACTTTCAGGTTTCCCTTATTATTGGTACATATCAGTCCAGAAGAACACAAAGTAGTTTCTAATGAAAATCTTTGCCTGTGAAATCTGATCAAAGATTTACTTCTCATATTTTCCCTGCAGGGTTCACAGATCACAAATTTCAAACCCCTGTCAACCTCAGGAGACACAAGTTTCCTGAGGCTGCTGATCCTGCAGCAGTTAAACCAAAAGCCCCTTTCAGGTAATTTATGTGTCTGTTTTGCTTGTGGTGTTGTGAAATCCCTGCAGCTTCCTAGGAAAGTACATGGGGAAAATTGCTTCTGTTTTGGGAAGCTAGTACATTTCCAGGATGCATTTTTGTTTTGATTTATTGCTTTTTTTCCAGTGTTTTCCTGGAATATTTTCAGTGGTTCTAATTCTGCCTTGTGTGGTTAGGTGGCAAACACCTCAGGGCACAGGCTGGCACACTGTGTGTGCATATGGTACTGGACTCTGTTTGCAGCTGAGTTGTAATGCCTAAAGGCCACTGCAAAGCTCCAGATACTCAATGAGCCTTGTGTGCTTGGCTAAGGCATGTCTTCCACATTGTCACATCATTATATCTAGATGAAAGGGCTTTGATACTTTGCTTAGGACTTCACACAACTATGGAAATAAGATCTGCAGGGGAACTTCCGTAGCAGGGGAGGGTGCTTCACCTCCAAGCAGCTCCTGCATGTCGTGCCATGATGATATCAGCTGCTCTCTACGAAGCTATTTGCTTGTTCAGATTTGCTTAGTCTTGGATTGGAGTCCCCTGTGCTGGACTCTGTGTAAGGCAGGAAAAAATGGCTCACTAACAAGGTATGAAACAGCCAGGACTGTGCAAAGATGAGGATACAGCTTTGCCTGAATAGGATGGGCTTTGGTGCCAAAGCTTTTCCAGTGGTTTAAGTGTTGCCCAGCTTTTCCAGGCAGTAAAGAAACACTTTAAGGTGGAATTTGATGGCTGCTCAAACCAGTAACTTTGCCTACCTTTCAGGTGAGCTTCTCCCACAAGTGAAGGTGATAATATAGGAGAAGGTATGCTGGTGTTTGCTCCTAGGCTACAGCTGTAGCTAAAGCTTGGAGGAAGAGGAAGGTTGAGAGGTTTGTTCTGTTTCTTCTTTTTCCTCCATTGTCTTAAATCAGGTCAGGTTATAGGTAAATGAACTTAGTATCTCTTTGAACCATAGAGAATAGCTAAAGACTTACAGTTAGACAGAGTTCCATGCACCTTGTGAAGAGTATTTTTATTCCTGGGAGTCTCGGTAAGTTTTTGGTTTTGCTGCTATCTGGTAGAATCTGTGGGGCTGATTGCCTAATGATAAAGTGGCCCTGGTTGTTCAATATCTCTATATCTCACAGACCTGAACAGATTTTGTTTGTTTGGGATTTTTTGATTTGGTTTGTGGTTTTGTCATGTTTATAAGATGAATTTTGTAAATGAGGAGCCCAGTCAAAGAAAAGTGAAGTTCAAGACTGCATGGAGCTGGTAAAGGAGGAGCTCAGCTGTGGTTTCACAAGTTCATCCTTATCAGCAGCTCGGTAGGGATCACCAGAGAATGAACAGCTAGATGAACCATGAGTTAAGAACGGGAAGAGGGATGCAGAATAACGTGTAAAGCTGGTCACTTCAAACTGTGAATGACTTGTGGTTTGAGGAACTCATTCAAATGCTATCTGTGCTCAGGCTGCCCTTGACAAGAACAAAAAATTTCTCTTCTGGGTTGCAATGTAGCATTTTTTGCCTGCCCTAAATTCACTTAATCTTAACTTAATCACTTTGTATTTTTAATGTTTCTCCGAGACTTAATGTTGCTGGCTCAGCACTAATAGTGAGAAGTTGAAAGGAGTTAATCGTGCTGTGGAGCTCAATGCCTTATAGTTTATTATTGAGAATAAAGACAAGCACTCCACTATTTTATCTCTAATGTGCAGTTAACTCAATTCCTAATCCTCTAAAGAGATGGTGCTCTTCCAAACAGTTTGGTTTCTGCCTGGCTTTCAAGTTGCACACGGAACTTAGAAACTGAAATGCTCAGCGCTGAGAAAATGTAAATAAATGTAGAAGTCAATCTTCATTAGCTTCTCCTAAACATGAAGGGAGAGAAGTTTTCCTTTTAGTGGAGTGCCTAGTTGAAATTAATGCTTAGCAGTCTGCTTTCCTGTTCCTCTTGTGCATGTAATGGCCACTGACTCATGGTGCAGGGCAGACAGATACCCACAGACTCAATGTTGGCTTAGTTCTGCTCTTTAAACGTTTGTGAATGCCTAAAATACCTGTGCCTCCAGGGCTGCAGTTCTTTTCTTAGTCTGGCTGCCGCCTCCTCCCCTGTTTCAGAGTTCTTCACTAGGTCTGGGTAGTCACTGAGGGCACGCGGGATGTGGTACAAGTTAGTGAGCTCCTGCATGCAGCTAGATCTTTACAGTGATGGTGTTCTTATTTTCAGTGTATAATTCTCTGAAGATACAGTGCAGTGTCTTTATCAAACAGTTTAATAAGCTTTCTCTCTGGAATTCTGGCATTACTGTAGTTTTGCTTGTGGAAAACCATGCTCTTTCATCCCTGTTCGCTCTCACTCTGTGATACAAGCTCCCAAAGTACCAAGGCAACATGTACTCTCAGGTGAAGTTTCCAAGCTGCACTTAGTCCCCTAAATCTCAGTGGTTTAGAATACTCATTTCATTGCCCTTCTTGTTTGGGTACGTTTAATTTTAGCTTCTCTCAATCTTCCTGTTTCCCTAGTACCCTTCACATTCACCTGACTCCACTCAGCTATAATGGGATTAACACCACACTTAGTGTATTTTTTGTACAGTATTGATTTGGTCATGCCAATCTTTCCCTCTTATCTGTAATCTTGCATTTTCTGTGGCCTCAAACCAGCCTTACTAAATGCCCTTCCTGCTTTTTGACTTCATATAGAATCACAACAGTGATGAAAAGACCTGAAGCTGATCATGCTCTGTGCCCACAGTGTGTTTGCTGACTTCAGAAGCACTGAAGTCTAAGGGGAAGGTGTTGGATAATGCTCCCACATCTCTTAATAGCCGCTTGATGCTGATATAAATGACCTCCCAAAATCTGAGGCTCGTTTTTCTGGAAGTGGTTAGTTACTTGAGTGGTTAGCTTGGTATCTTTCGGGGAGGTTAAATACCTCAAATATTTGCTTGCCTGTGCTTACTCTTCAATTTTCAAACTTCTGGCAAGAGCTCTACATCCAGATTCCCTGATGACCTGTGAAAATCTCTGCCTAAGTGCCTGAAGCATATAAATCTTAAGCTTTCTTAGAGTCAAGAAACATTTGCAATGCAGCAGAGTCAGACTCACTGAAATTAGCAGCAGCTTTCCAGGAGTTGTGGCAAAATAGTGTTGATCCTCTCTGTAAAGAAAGTCTTTTATTTTTTAACAGTCAGATGTGCAAGTTCAGGTACATATGGACTCTGCAGTTCTAAGCTTCATGTATATAGAATCATAGAATAGTTAGGGTTGGAAAGGACCTTAAGATCATCCAGTTCCAACCCCCTGCCATGGGCAGGGA
>JAOEHY010012325.1:0-16550 GCA_025447955.1 Psilopsiagon aurifrons
AACAACAAGTAAACGAAAAAAATAGAAAAAAAAAAAAAAAAAAAAAGGAAGAGGAATTTATAGCAAGACATGAGAAAATATCCTTTATAATTACAAAAATGGAAGTTTTCTGGCTGCTTTCCAGCTACACTGATTTAAACTTCTACAGGGAAACTTAATTTGAAGTAGACAACCACTAGTATATTTTGCGAGATGCTAAGAGGACATTGATGCTTTTCTTCAGGGTCTAGTGTATTTCATGTTATTTGCTTTAATTTATCATACTAGAACATAAATATGCAGCACAGGAAATTTAGCTGTCATGATCACCACGTCACTTTACAGAAACAGGATGATCTTGTTGGCTGAGGCAGGAGAAATAGAATTAAGGGGGGGCAGAGGAGGAATTGTGCAGACTCACGTATGTATGGGCCATTAATAAAATTGTTTCCTGGGTTACCGAGACGCTTGGGTGTCAATTTGTTGGTTTTCTTTACTAAAACAGATCATAGAGTTTCTTCCCTAGGGTTGACTGGAAGAGAGTGAGAGAGCACACTGCTGACAGTCTCTCCTAAGCTTTTTTTGTATTTTCACAGGATGATTTGAGTTAAAAGGGGCCTTAAAGCTCATCTAGTTCCAGCCCCCTACCACCTGCATGCACCCCTCCCACTAGACCAGGTTGCTCCAAGCCCTGGCCAGCCTAGCCTTGAACACTGTCAGGGGTGGGGCAGCCACAGCTTCTCTGAGCAACCTGTGCCAGTGTCTAATCACTCTCACAGTGGGGTATATATTGTATAATATAAATCTCCCCTCTATCAGCTTAAGGCCATTTCCCTTTGTCCTATTCCTACATGCCTTTGTATGTACCTCTCCAGGTTTCTTGTCCCCTTTAGGCACTGAAAGCTGCTCTAAGGTTTCCCTGCAGCCTTCTCTAGCCTGAACAAGCATAGCTGTCAGCCTGTCTTCCTAGCAGAGGTGCTTCAGCTCTCTGACCATCTTTTTGTCCACCTCCGGACTCACAGCAGATGGTCCATGTCCTTATGTTGAGGCCCCAAAGTTGAACGCAGTCCTCTAGGTGGGGTCTCATGAGAGCACAGTGGAGGGTGAAAATTTGCACCCTTCATGTGCTGGTCATGCTTCTTTAGATGCAGCTCAGGATAGGGGTGGTTTCTGAGCTGTGAGCTTACACTGCTGGCTCATGTTGAGCTTCTTATCAACCAGTACCCCCAAGTCCTTCTCCTCAGGGGTGCGCTAGGTCCATTCTCTGCTCAATCTGTAGTTGTGCTTGGGATTGCCTTAACCCAGGTGTAGGAGCTTGTCACTGGCCTTGTTAAATACCATGAGCTTAACACCGGCCCACCTTTCAAGCCTATTAAGGTCCATTTGGATTGACAGCACCATACAGCTCAGTGTCACTGGCAAACTTGCTGAGTTTGCACTCCATCCCACTTTCTGTTGCCTAAGGTCTGTGTGGAATTTTTGGTATTATTTTGGGGTACCTCTGTGGCTTCTTAAGCATAAAGGCTACTACATCATCAGCTGACCTTCTCAGGATGGCATCAGTACCAACCAAGCTTCATCCTTTTTATTTTATGTAAAAAGACTCTTTTACAAGTGTTTTCAAAGACGATTGTTCCATTCTGCCAAGTAAGCAGCAGCTCTTTGAACAGCCCTCTGATAACTATATTCTCCAGACAGATCACAATAAAAGAGAGAATGGAAAGCTAGATTTCTTTTTCACCCTTCCTTGAATACCTTATTATTGTGTCTCAGTCCTAATCTGGAAGATTTATTTAATTCTTGACACTTTTTAAAAAATCTTCTTTGTCTATTCTTGGTCTTATTCTTCTGCCCAAAATATATTACTTAAAACATTTCTAATATACCAAGAATATTGATCCCATATCCGAACTAAATAGTAGATAGAGGATGACTGAAATGTATTCAATTGCCATTAATCAGTATTGCCCTGTAGCAAATCAACCAAAGTAAGTCAGATCAGTCTTTCTAAGGCCTGTATGTTACACAGTTTGTAGATTTCTCATTCTTGTTTCTAGTACCTGAAAACATATTGCTTATTTTGCAGTAACTTTATTATGAATTTTAACACTTCTATTTTTCTTTCATTTCATTGAGAGGGCAAGCATCATATGAAAAGTTATCTTTGCACATGGGATTTAATGCACAGGTGTAAATTATCTGATTTAGTTGTGATCACACAGGTCACAGAGCGAGAACTTGAACCCAAGATCTTTGAAACAGATAGGGCTAATATTCACAGACCATTTATTCTCAAATTTGCCCTTTCACAACTAGCTCTGAAGAGAAAACAGGAAGGTTACTTTAGCTTGCATTTATGAATATAAATGCAATTTTTTTCAAGTATTTGTTTTAAGTATGCAGGTTTTTTTAGTATTAAGAATGTCAACATGGAATGACTGAAATCCGGGATATTTATGTGTTATTGTAGAGATTTAGTTTTCAAGCTGGTTTAGTTGTTTTAGTTTTAAGTATTGAAATTTAAGATAAGTTTTCTTAGTAAGTGGAGTATATACTATAGCATTGTAGGTAATGCGTTAGTGAGGCTGTCAAAATAAAACTAGTACTGCATTCCAACCCTAACTATTCTGTGATTCTATAATTCTATATACTTGTGTTTATTTTCCAAATATTATTAGGATTATCTATTCTTCATCTATTGCAGTGCTGTACAAATGTTATTAGAAATCACTATTTCTTTAACTTGTTTATAAATTAATTTTTCCAAGCCCAATACTCTTAGTCCCTCAGATATGTGCATGCCTATCTATATGGCTGCAATTTGCTTCAGTAAGGTCAGTGAATTCATAAATTAAAAATCAGAATATATGTTTGTAGAGTCAGGATCCTGTTATTTCAGGGCATCCTGAAGATAATTTGATAGATGTATGTGTGCAGAGGAAACAAAGTGTCCTTGTCCCACAGGAGATCTGAACAAATGCTCCTATCTGAATGAATTCTATATCATGTTTTCTATCTGCTTAGTGCAACTAATAATTATTAGTTTTATTAAAAGAAAATACTGTGTATGACTAGTTGCTAATGCCAACTGAATGTCACAAGTGACATTTACTTTGCTAGCAATGCAGGCAGGCTCAGATGGAAAAATATGACAAATGTTACAGAAAATCATATATATATATATATAGGTTGCTTAGGAAAACCTTAAGAATGCCTTATGATTACATCCATGTGTTTTCCTGTTTTGTTTTTTTTTTCTTTTCCTGAAGTTTCTGAGCATTGTGATACTTATATACAAGCACTAATCTGTAGCAGTAGGCTACTTTGCTCTACTGCTTGGAGTAGAGACTTTATTTTCTTCATTTTTATGGCAACTGATGCACTTGGAAAAAAGGTCTGTAGAACCAGTGGGACACTCCATTGCATGTTTTATATTTCCCATACTGGCTTTTTTCCCATTAGATAATGGCAGTCCTTTTGCCTTCTAAGTAAATGACCTTTTAAAAACAAAATTTTTATGCTTATAATATGAATAATAATATGACCAGTAGTTGACCTGTAGAGGACTTCTCTAAAGGTAAATTATCTTCCTAAACGTTTAATCCTGAAAATAGTTTCTCTAGAGTGGAAAAAACTGCAAATGGTAGTATGACAAAAGTAAGTGATGCTGATAAAAAAACTTCATTCTGAACAGATCTGTGTGAAGAGCACATGACTGAGGAGCATTTTCAAAATTATTTGATAAAATGTAGGAGTTTTAAGGTGGTATTCTGGTGGGTTTTATTGTTGGTTTTTGTTTGATCTGGAGGTTTTTTTCAGTGTAGAATAAGCTTGTCAATTGCTAGAATAATACTTTAGGTTTTATCTAATTGTATATTTAAAAGGAATTATGTTTCTCATGTATCAGTTTCAGATGATTCAGAACTATAACCTAATTTTGAGTGAGTATTTCCAAATATGTCAAGTTATGGCAAATAGGTGGGTAATCTTTTTTAATGAACAGGGTTTTGGGGTTTTGGATTACAGGATCTTTTACCCAGTAATCTGCTTTTGTTAATGAGGTGGTGAATTTCACAGTACATTTATTTTTCCTCCTTATGCTCCTGGGATCACTGCTAGTAGTGACTTCACATATGCAACAGGGCTCAGAATGCAAGTTAGGGAAGATGCTTCATTCTTTAAGGTATGGGAAATAAAAAAGAAACAAAACAAACAACCAAAGCCCACTAACAATAAATACAAGGGGTGCACAACACAACTGCTCACCACTCACTGACCAATAACCAGCCCAAACTGAGCAGCAATTCATCCCTTCCAGGTAAGTCCCCCGAGTTCCCATACTGATCATGGCGTGCTGTGGTATGCAATACCCTTTTGGCTAGCTTGGGTCAGGTGTCCAGTTTCTGATCCCTCTTGGCCTCTTGTACACCTCCTCACTGGCAAAGCATGAAAGACTGAGAAGTCCTTGGTCAGGGTAAGCGCTACTGGGCAGCAACTAAAAACATTGGTGTGTGACCAGCATTGTTCCCAGACTAAAGCCAAAACACAGCACTGCACCAGCTACTAGGAAGAAAAATAACTATTCCAGTTGAAACCATGACAAATATACAAATTCGAATTCATTTGTGCTTTGAAGGATCTCAACATGTACAAAACCAGCAAAACTGATGGAGTGAAAGTGCTTCTCAAAGATAATATAAAAAGAGGGGATAAAAAGCTTTACTTAAAGTTCTTCTGGGAGACAAGTGTCACTTTTCTGTGTGCTAAAATGGCATCTGTAAAAACACTCTTCCAGCTAACACAGCCTTATTGACTGGAACAGTAGAACAAAAGGAGCACTGCCTTGTAGAGTTTTATGCTATTGAAAAATTGACAAAAAAATCAAACCACAGTAACAAATTAATAGATCATTCTTAAGTGTTAATTGAAGCAGACTGTGTCACTGTATAGTGCTATATAGTATAAGTTTAGAAAAGAATGAGGAAAACAACCCAGGGAACTTTCTTCCTTTCCCATTGGTACATATCGTTTATTACACACAGCCATTTCTGGCAGCCCTCAGGTGTATCTTACCTAAAGATGATCTGCATCCCAGTGGCTAGAGTCAGCCACATGCCCCTGGTAAGGATCCGGTCCATCTAGGAGATTTTGCACAAGAGGCTCATGGAGAGTAGCTTGAGATTTGCTTAGTTGGTTCAGTGTTTTTTCTATATACCTTTTCAGTATAGATAGTTAAGTGGGTGTTGTTGTAAGTTGTTACTGACTCCTGTCTTCAGGGGAGGCCAGTTTGTTATCAGGGTTTCTTTATCCACTACCCATCAAGTTTTCTTTGTCCTGCCTTTTGCTCCCATCAAGGAGATTTTGGCTGAGTTTATTGAGGATGTCTCTAGATTTCAACAAAGAGAAGCTCTTCTCTGTCAGTATGCCTGTTGGATCAACTCTTTGGAGGCTCTGTCGGAAGGAAAGACTAGATGTTAAGCTAAAGAGGTAAGTGATTCAAGTAAGGTCTTGGACTGCTTTTTGGCAATGATTGCTATCTTTTTGTTAACCCAAACTTAAGTTTGGGCATCTGTCCAGATGACAACTGAATCTAAGAGTTGTTGTGCTGCATGTAGTATGTTAATTGAATTTGAGCCTGCAAGTGGAAAGTCAGTGCCTTGTGTTAAAAAGAGAGGGAGGAAAAAAACCTCAAAAGCAGCCAAACGCACAATAAGTCAAGAAGAATCTACCAGTATTGCTGAACAACAGTCAGGGAAAAACCCAAGCACTGCAAGTAGGTAATTGTTTAGGTCAGAGAAAGGTCTGGACCTGGACGTAAGGTAGGTTCCAAGAGTACTATCTACTACAATTTTAATAAGGTCCTGCAAAATGCAATCTCTGGTGTAAGATCAAGCAAGGTTAGGTCTGAATTTTTATTTAGGGCCAAAATTCCAGGAAGTGCAGTTGAACTAATGTTAGTTCTTGATACAGAGGTT
The DNA here is from genome assembly GCA_025447955.1 of Psilopsiagon aurifrons. NCBI lineage: Eukaryota > Metazoa > Chordata > Aves > Psittaciformes > Psittacidae > Psilopsiagon > Psilopsiagon aurifrons. The sequence goes on from JAOEHY010012325.1 coordinate 5,955, forward strand.
GCTGGAAATTGTTTGTGTGCCTGTGAAGGGTTACCAGGCTAGACTTAGCAAGAGGGTCCAAACTGATTTGGAGAAATCTCCAGAAACTCACCAACAAAGTTTAAGAAGGTATTTATTGCAGTGCCGGGAGACATGGGGGATAGCTCCTCCTAGCATGTCTCATCCAAGCATCAACCAGGCTGTGATTACATTGTCCTTAAACACACATATTCATTAGATTACATACATATTCATTGAGTTACTTATGCATTACATCGTACTCCTAGAATTCCTCCAGCACGAGCACTAAAATGTGCTAGTGGGCTTTGGGACCCCTGGTAGTTATTTCTTCATCATCTTCCTCTGCATCACTTCTTTTTAGTATTGTTGTCATGTCAGGAACTACCAGGCCTGGTCTGGACAGTTCTTGTGCAATGCTTATGTTAGCCATTTCCTTATCTCCATAGTTCCTAACAAAGCCTAGAGTCCTTGAAGTCTTATTTACGACCCCATTCTTCAATCAACCCCATTCTTTCAATCAACCCCATTCTTCAATCAACCCCATTCTTAAAACAAGAAAGCAAGAAATATTTTACAGCTAGTTTTAGAAGGGGAGTTTAAGGGAGGTGCTAGGACTTGATGCTACTTGCAAAATACATTTAACAGAAGGAACAGGTCACCAAACTAAAGTTAGCTTCTGGATCAGAGTTCCTGTTCAAGTCCAGGAGGGGTTTCACTTCGGTAAAGGAAGCAAAATCCAGGACTAGACGTAAGAGATTTTTATTTTTTCTTTATTGTGATTAAAAGGTGTAACGAGCTGGCATAGCTTTACCCATTTCAGTGTCTATCCTTTTTCTAACTCTCTTCACTTGAAGAAGAGCTTAATTTAGAGTTGCCAGTAGTTCCTATAGGAGCTGTGGCTGAATTTAGTGGTGCTGAATCCCGAGGCTGGCAGCAGACTTTCATCTTCTATGGCTTCACTTCTCTTAAGCTAACTTCCTTCTTAAATGTGGGAAGCTTTATCAGGTTTTGTCAGAGAGGTAACACTATGATTTTGGTTTTTCTTCAACTTGAGGTAAGGCACTGACTAAAAAATATTTTTATTTTATACAGTAAGAATAGTGTAAGGTTTCTACCCTTACAGAAATTCAAAAAAATACCTGTGACAGAAATTTCTCTGCCTAGAGTAACTGACATGTTCTGTACTTTTTGTGATGATTTTTCTTATTATAAAAAGAAATTAATCTCTCTGGGTGACAATGTCTTTCAAACTCCACTCTTTAACAAGCTTAAATTATGCAAGAGGAATTTCTTTAAAGATTTTCCTTGCATAATTCATATTCATTATTCTACAGCAAATGTTTCTTTCAAGAAAAAAAGGACTTATGGAGAGTATGTTTAGAAATTATGACTAAGTTTAACAAATTTAAATATAGATGTGATCAAATGTGCTCTCAAACTTCAGGAACTTCTGAATCAAAAAATGGATTAAATTGCTGGCACGTTTTCATACCCGTTGAACTACTACTATAATTGTCTTGGATTTCTCTCTTATAAAAAAAAAAAAGAAAAAAGAAAAAGCTCTTGTACTGAGAGATTGGGTTTGCAACTTCAACTAGAGCCTGAAAAGGAAATAATTTCTTCTTCTGTGTAGAAAAGCTCATATTTTCTCTGAATTGTTTTATGTTCTTTTTTTTTTGTTGTTCTTTAAAACTTCTTTTCTTATCCTTGCCATATTTTTATATTCTACCAGGAATGCACCGTTTTCCATACTTAGCCTTCCCTTCACAGCTGTATAGAAAAGGTTTTGTTTTACACCATTTTCTTAGTCTTACACTTTTGAAGATCGTATGGTGGAGTCCTGTACTACTTGAGAGCCTAAAGTGAAATGGCAGCTAAGAAAATCCTGGCTTAGCATGTAAAACTATATGTACTTTATTTTTCTTTATTTATTAAAGCTTCCACTTCAGAGATTACAAAACAATTTATGAATTTGAATAGATTTTGCTAAATCGTATTGGCCAAAACAAAAATAATAACATTCTTGAAATGTTAAAACCAATTACTTTTGTATTCTGTCATGGTTCATTTTAGCCAGAATGAATCATTTCAGCATTTCCTTATCTGACCATAGATACCAGAGTGGAAAAGTATGTCCCTACTTCCATAACTTTACTGATTTTTTTGTGTGTAGTTTTAACTTGAATCAGTGTACTATGAAATTGCACTATAATGTTACATTAGAAACACTCTACGATTGAAAGCCAGAATAGGATGGAGGAAGCTGTTTTCTTTTGCCTAAAACAGGATAGATTTTTAAGGCTCCAAAATACAAAATAAAATAATTATAAAAACTAGAAGAGAAAGAAATAATACTCTTTTGTCAGAAAAGGGAAGCATTCTTACTTTTATTTTGGCTCTTTTTATTAGTTTATTTATTGGTTTATGTTGCTCTTTCGCATTGAAAAGAGTCTGGAGTATCAAGCTGGTTTTCTTCTGTGACAAAACTTGGGTTTTGATTGTCTTGTGCTTTTTGGGTATTTTTTTTTTTTTTTTTGTGGGTGTTGGTTTGGTTTCTTTTATAAAAAAACATGATAAAAAATAAAGTTTGCCTGGTAAATTGTACTCTGCCTTGAAGTAGTGGCTGGAGAGAAATAAATGAATGCAGTGATCAGCTGTGAAATCACAACCTAGTTAAAAATTCAGTTCACGCAGAAACAAGGCAATTATCCATTTTAGTTATCCAATCTCAAAAGCATTTTGAATCTGCTTATTGTCTGCCAAAGGGAATAAAACCAAAATAGACCCCTCCACTCCCATTCCAAAATCTGCAGATCAGTTTTCAATGTTGCTATTAAAGAAGAAAAATACTGAGAAGCTGATCTTGTTCAGTGGCTCCCTGATCCACAGGTACTGCAATTTTGGATGGAGTTTTAGTCATAGACTTTGCCTGTTGCTATTTGCTTTGAGGTGCAGTGTGTTTCTTGCAGCTTCCTTAACTGTAGGCAATCTGTCACCCTTGCCCACTTGGAACCCCTGTCCTTATTCTGTCTATAAAAGTACTGGCATAATAAAACTGGTTTTCCCATGGTTTGTCTGAACTTCAGGTACCAGTAGGTAGGTCAAAATACTAAGATGGTGTTACATGAGAGTAAGGAGTGTGGTTGGCTGCTGATAGCTGTTTACTGTTTGTTTTTTTTTTCCTTTTGATTGTGTACAGTTGCTCCCTTCAAGTTGGGTTGTTTTGTTTTGTTTCTTCTTTAAGGACTTTTTTAGCAAAATTGAAAAAAGTAAGGATGTAGAAAGAGAAATGTGGTTTTGTACTTCCTCTAAATCCTGAAATTGCTTTTATAGCTGAGAAACAAATGCTGAGGTGGTAGGAAGTGTTAATTTTGAGGCTAGGCAGTCAAAAAAACAGTGAAGGGCATTATTGCCTCTTGGTCTACTCATGGCAGCAAAAGCTTTGTGAATCTGGCTTTTTGAATTTGAATAAACCATGAATTTGCATTCCTTTTTTTTTTTTTTTTTTTTTTTAATGCTGAAAGAAGTGAACTAATTTTTACAGCCTCTGACAGAAAAATGAAGACCTCAAAGCTTTTGTAGATATCCTGTGGACATACGGAACAAATGAGTAGCTGGTAATGCAAATGAAGCTAACAGTGGTTTTGTAGTGTTCAGCTAGAGGCAGTGTATACCATCTGCATTCGTTAAAATTCAGGGCATCTGTATATATTTGAAAAGAAAACCTCACTTTCTGGATGAAATGTGTTTTGGAAAGACACATCCCAAATAAAGAAACATTAAAAAATGCACAAGCTGCCCTGCCTTGTCCACTCCTCCATATAGGACATGTTATCTAAAATAATGTTAATGTTTCCTTTCAGCTTTTATCTAGTTCTTGCTCACACTCTTACCGGGTATCCAGGGGTTTGAAGATTTGCCATCTTTGTTCTCTGCTTTCCTGACACAAGTCCTTGTATTTAAGAAGGTTAGATCTCCAATTTAATGCATTTTTGTTGTTGACTTTGGTGACAAATTTTGAGCAATCTATACTTTCTTTGAAATTTTTGCTAAATAGCTTCATATCTGGTCATTATTTTCATGGGTTCAAATCTCACTAAAATGATGGGCAGAAGAGGTTGTTACTGAAGTGCATAATATTTGTGAGGTATTGTGAATACTAAAAAATACCTTCCAGATCTTTAATGTGTGCTTCAAAGGTCATAATTACAGTGAAGTGTCCCTGATTTACAAAGTATTTTGGGCAGCCTGGAGATGAAAATTTCTTGAAAAACTAAAAGAAGCACTAGTAGTAAAGGTCTTGCTAACTGGTTTTGTGAAGCTACACATTAAATGAGTACATAGAATGTGGCACAGGGAATAACTCTTCTGATCTGTGTGGTCCAAAGCCATTAGCATGTAATACAATGTAAAGTTTGTGTTAGTAATACGCAAATACATAAGAGAGTTGTGGGCATACTGGAGAGAGCCTAGCAAAGGATTACTAAGGTTATTAAGGGCTGGGGCATCTCTCACACAAGGAAAGGACTGTTAGCTTGGAGAAATCTCAGGGGTAATCTCATAACTGTGTACGAACACCAGAAGGGAGGTACAAGAGAGGACCGAGTCAGGCTTTTTCCAGTGGTGCCCAGTGACAGGACAAGAGGTAATAGCACAAACTGAGGTACAGCAGGTTCCTTTTAAGCATTAGAAAAGATTTTTTTTTTTCACTCTGAGGTTGACCAAGCACTGGCACAAGTTGCCAGAGAGATAGTGAAGTCTTATTCCTTGTAGGTACTCAAAAGCCATTTGGACTTGGTCCTGGACAGTCTGTTCTGGGGTGACCACACTTGAGAAGGGAGGGATTGGACAAGGTGACCTCTGGAGGTCCCTTCCAACCTCAACCATTCTGTGATCCTGTGTTAATGCCTGTGCCCTGACCACAGGGCAAAAATTGGATTTATTTCCTTTCTTGGGTTAGTTAGGGTGAGCTTCTACCATATTATATTACACTGTATATGATATAATTTAAGATCATGAAAATAACCCAGAGTAGAAGCAGGAAATTAAAGGATTTTTTTACTCTCTCTACAGCAGTAGTTTAAATTGAATATTCCTGGTTTATTTTTGTACTGCTTTAATTCACTGAAAGAAGCCGTGAAATCACTTGGCTTGGAGTGCTAGTTTTGCTGTCTATCTAGTTAGGGTATTAAGTTTATAAACAACTGATTTGAATGCGATGGAGGGAAAAAGCTGTCAATGAAAGTTGTGGGGTGTGATACACAGTGCAAGCAGGCATACTTTACCATAAAACAGGGATCTTTAAATCCGTCTTATACTCTTATATATAAATAATCTTATATAGATACTCTTATATAGATACTTATATATAGATACTTATACTCTTATATATAGATATTGCTTATCTTGAAAAAGTAAGTCACCTTCACAGTTTGGATTCTTCTATGCTTGCATAATATAACATGTCATAGTCTCAGAAGTAAATCATCTACTCTGACACCTGCTACTGTTAGCCATGGAACTTCACCAGAATATCATACTGGTGCAAGGCACCAGTCCTGATGTCACAGGGCAATATACAGACAGTTAATAATCAATTAAGTCCTTCATTTCTCGCAGCATGTCATTTATAGGTAGCTTGAATAACCAGAAGCCATCTGACTACAGCAACATCAAATGTGAGCTAGCAATATGTGCTGTGAAACACGGCTGGTAACTTGGGTTCAGAGCTATGATGATGCAATCACAGAGCTCTCCAGTATCTGTTAGTATGGCACATACTCATAGGCTGTGAAAAGAAAAGATTTTGTAATTTGTTCCAGGAGAAAGTAATGATTAAGTTGTTTAATTTTAATTTCTGATTTAAATATTGATATCAGAAAGTCCAAAACTTCTGTGTCTGGCAAGTCTGTGCTAACTGGATCCTATATAATAGCTGAATCTTCATTGTATTCATAGGTTTCCTTTCTTTAAAAGAACAATAGGCTTATTCTTGTAAAACAAACCCACTTTGGCTTCATACTTCTGATACAGAAGCACACAGCAAAGTCTTGTAAGGTATGTAAATTCTTGAAATATTGAATACCTCATGATGGTGGTTAAAAATACTTGATGCAGTTACCATAATTTTTCATAAAGTTTACTTCGAGGATATCCACAGGTCCTGTGGTTTTCTCAGTGAGGATGTCTCCCGGTATTTTCTTCTAGACCTCTACTTATTGATTCCTTTATGCCCTTAATCAACCAGAATTTCCTAAAGGAAGTTAGAAATTGTCAGGGCTATTCTGCAAGGTTAAATATTATTGAATTTTTTTTACTTTCATTGATGGCACCTTGAAAAAAAGGAGAGGTGGAAAAGTATCAAAAGCCACTTTCAATATCCAGTCTTAAGCTTGTATATTCTCTTTCTGCCAGTTTGACAGTACCACTATTTATCCAAAATATATAGGATCCTTTTAAAGGATCTAAAATGCATCAGGATCCATTTAAAATTATGTGATATCACATGATGAGGCATTTGGTGAGTTCAATAGATAATTTTGTAGAGACTATCACTAACTGTATCACATCTTTTCATTTCAGTTACTCATCATCTTTCTTAGGAGTAATTCCTCTGGATTTCAGCTGTTAGGTAAATGACTTTTACCTAAATTCTTCTACCTAAATAACTAGAACCCAGAACTAGAATGTCTTTATATTGATCTTCATGTTGTGTTAGAAAGTTATTTTGGGATGTGTCCAAAATATAGAATATTGAGCCCTGTATAGCACTTTATGGATGGTAAACCAAAACTAATCATCTATATTCCTTGATCTGCTAGAAATCTTTTTTCTACCAAGCCACCTTGAACTTTTGATTAGGTTCACAAACGATTTTGTGTTGCTCGTGTCACATCATTTAGTAATAAATAAAGGATTAAACCAGCTTTGAAATACTTTGGATATTTTTCTTCTACTTAATAGCATATCTGTTACTTATTTATATAAAAAATAAAGAAAGGAAACAATATTCTCTTGCTGTAAAATACACAAGAGAAAAAATTTTGCAGAAAAATTAAAGTGAGAGTGAAAAGAGTGACAGAATAGCTAAAGAGGAAAGCAAATAAGATGCTTGGAGAACCTGCCCTTACAAGAATAAGAGCAACATAATAAATAAATGAATAATAAGTTGGAAAGCTAGACTAACATTAAAATTGGGGAACTAAGCTCTCTGTGGAGCTCTGTGTCCCATAAGTAATGACAGGTGTTTATAAAGGGTGGAGGACATTGCCAGCGAGTTTCCTGATTGAGTAAGGAGGGATACATCTAACAGATGAGGAAAAAGATATATTACCTTCAATAGATTAAGGCTGAGAAGTGTGGCATGCTCAACATATGCTGCCTTTGGAAAGTCCTGACTGGCTTTGCATGTTGGTCTACTTACCCTGTATATTTACTGTCTCTTTTATAGGCACACTTACAGACTGAAACTTTGTGCACTTTGGCAGCAAACAAATCTCCTATCACTACTGCTGAAACTGTGGTACCCTGAAAACTGATGGCACCGGCTTAGCTGAAGAGAAAGAAGAAATAAAGTGAGCAACTTAATAGACATTTATATTTATTCTTTTTAATATTTACATAGTCTTTAATCTGTGGGGACTCTTGAGATATTAAGAAAGAACATTTGTATGTAAATTCTGGGGATTAAACATAGATTATTTGAATACATTTAGAAAATGCAGTGAGCAGGCAGTGCATGTTTTATTTCTAATTCCTAATTTATAGTATGTTTCAATGACTTCTATAAATTATTTTGTATCTGTAAGATTTTAGAAATTTCTCTTATGTCATTTTTAAAAAATGGTGCAAAGAGACTGAAACATAGAAACTTTTCTCCTGGTTGTATCTCTGTGTGGAAATGCATTATTTCTTCAGCTATCAAGTTACTCTCAGTTTCTTTCTTATATCTAGTGATTATTCTGCAATTGGGATCAGGTATCACACTTTGTCAGTATTTGTAGAGCATCTAAATGCAGTAAAGATCTTCCTACCAAAACTTAAGTTTATATTGACCCGTGACGCATTTATGTCTCTAATCAGCTCACTTGCCTAAGTCTCTGTATGACATTAAGCAGAAGTTGCATACAGAAAACATAAAAAGTATATTGCCTGGGTCATATTTACTAATGTGTTAAAATGTTCTTATTTTTTGATGTCCAGAGAAGTAAGAAGCAGTGTTGTGCAAAAGGTTTTTATAAGTTATCTCAGAATGTTGTGATAATAATCTCTTTGCAGTTCTTGTGTCCTGGTTTCATTGATTATTTTTTTTTTTTTTTTAAGAGACTTCTTTACTTCTTTTGATAGGTTTGTTTAAAATTACTTCATGGAAGAAAGGGCTGAGATGAAGTAAGGGACATAATGTTCTTCTTTGAAAGCATTGTCTGCTCAGTGATTTTTGTCCCCACATTTCTGAATACATTATGCAGTGCAGATTACAAAGGGTTTGTAAGTTACTAAACATAGTGCAGTCCAAAAAGTGGGATAGTTATGGTTAAATATTCCCTAGAAAGCCTTTTATTGTGCAATTTCAATATTTAAAGAAAGATGCACTGTGATAAAATGTATTTTACTTAAATTACACAATGAGATTATTTTTTCTTAATCAGGGACTGTAATGATAGGATATGAGGTAATGAGTAAAAGCTTAAACATGGGAAGTTCAGGTTAGATATAAGGAAGAAGTTCTTTACTGCGAAGGTGGTGAGGCACTATCACAGGCTGCCCAAGGACGTTGTGAATCATAGAATCATAGGGTAGCATTGAAAAGGACCGTAAGTTAGTCTAGTTCCAGCCCCCTCTGCCATGGTCAGGAACACCTCGCACTAAACCATGTCACCCAAGACTCCATCCAGCCTAGCCTTGAACACTGCCATGGATGACATATTCACAGCTTTCTTGGGCAGCTCTCAGTTGCTTGTGCCAGGCATGTGCTGTCAGCTTCTGCTGGTGGACACTCAGCTTGCTATCACTGTCCTTAGGTGCAGCAAGCACCCATGAGGCACTGGCATTGCCCCATGATGGGTCTGGTCCAGGGGTGAAAGACAGAGCAAAAGCTGATATCTCTGAATAAGTAGCTGCTGAAAGATGCGTTCTGCTGTAGAAGGGCAGTCAGCTCTGACTCCTTTGGACAGAGTTTAACATGGCCCTTGAACACTTCAGCAGCTTTGAGTAATTAATACTAATGCATTGATTAAGATTTAAGCTGCTGAAACTCATGACAAAAAGAATTTTATTGATGTCTTTCTTCTGAACTTCTATCTGCTCTGAAATGCTACAGTATATTTCAATCCACATTTCAGCTGAGGTCAATGGAAACTAACATGTCCATAAAGTGGTAAGTTCCACCATGGTCCAAATTGCATCAGTGAAGTCTTGAATTCCTGGAATGATGTGTTGTGGGGGGATCTGAATTTCAGCGCAGTGCCTGGAGGTTGCAAATAAGCTGTGGAGTTTTCAAACGATTTTTTTTCCTCTTTAGGTAACTGTACAAATCTTAACTGCCAAAACCAGATTCAGATTGCTTATGGAAGTCCTGGAAGAGCTTTCTTCTTAATTAAGTAATTTACTGCAGACCAGTATCTTTATCGTTATTCTCTCATCTAGATTTTTCTGATGTTCCTGAAAGGTGGCATATACTACTAAACTGTGCAAACATTCAATAACAGCATGGGTAAGAGCATTTTTTATGCAGTGAAACTCATTAGTATATATACTTCTAAATTTCATATGATTAATAGCGTAAGAAAATTCTTCAACAGAGAAAACATTTTTATTTTTTTTTTTTTTTTGGTTGGTTCTTTTTAAGTTATTACTGAATGACAGAATAACTGTGGGGAATTGATAAATCTGTCACTAATCTAAAAGGATAAGCCAGTTTTTCAGTGGTTTTTGAGACCAGCTTGTTAACAGAGAACTGTTAATAAAATAGGAAAAAAAAAGTCATTTTTTGCTCTGGTGTAACTCTGAAGCATTTTCAGATTGCTATAGGTTTTAATGTTTGTGTCATTTACCCATTTAGTATAACTTCCCATCTGCTCCCTGTAGGAGCATTCAGAAAGGCTATTCCCATTGAAATGAGATAGATATCTATGAGTGCAAAAGTGAACGAAATAAAGCTTAAACAGAGCCGTGGATGCAAAGAGCTTTATTTCAATCTCATTTGAAAGCACAAGCAAGTTAAACTCATTATTTGAATTTCATTGCTGTCTTTACCAAAGGATGTAAATATTTAAATTATAAAAAAAGTGTTACTATTTAGGAACTGTATGCCAACAGAAAAGAAAACATATCTGTGAATAAGTTTATAGCTGTCAAGTAGAGAAAAATATGACTGTTATTCAGTTTTTCAGAAGATTTCATCTACTGTTTACCTGCCTAAATCTTGTTTTCTTTCAGACTTTGAAGTTCATGATGTTTCTGCTACAGGTGTGTACTTGAATAACTCCTTTTATCTAAGTATATTAATCATATTATTTTTCTTTTTTCTTTATTTTTTTTATTGGGGGGGATTGTTTGGATTTTTTTTGATGGTGGTGTTTGTTAGCTGTTTTGTTT
>JAOEHY010012326.1:0-32726 GCA_025447955.1 Psilopsiagon aurifrons
CACCCCCTCCCCTTTTTGTCAATTAACTAGCAAAAGTTCACCTTTTAAATATAGAGCAAAACTCTCAAATATGAATACGGAACTGTTTTTCTTAGGTCAATATGTTATGTCTTTTATCCCTATGGAAGCAGTCTGTTTGTTTGTTGTTCTGAATCAGCAAATGCTTGCATAATTCCTTGACAAAAATCACATGATGTCAGTGTTTTGTTCTGGTTTTATATGATGTAGTGAACAATAGGTATTCCTCAAAAATGAAAAGGAACTGTGATAATTAAGCTGGTTTCAGATGTTCCTTTGAAGTATGAATCAGTAATTCGCTGTGATAATTGTGTTTATCACTGTGTATATCAAAATAATATATATATTACCTTGGAAAAAAGAATCTCTGTGAATTAGAGATTTGGAAATTGAAAGATTATGTATTTCCTGGTTGTAAAAAAAGCTGATCTGGATGTTTGAGAATTTTACTCTACATGTAGATCTTACCGGTAGCCTCAACCAAGTAGCACCATACTGTGCTGCCCCACTTCTTTGTAAGGCAGACATAGGTGTGAGAGAGATCCAGCTTAGCTGAAGTATTTTAACAGTGTAGCATCACTGCATCCTAAAGCCACTGTATGCTGAGAGGAAAATAAAAGGAATTACTTCAATGGCAGCCGATACCACAACTAAGAACCTTCAGTGACCTGAATTGAACTGTTATTTGGTCATAGATTAAAAAAAACGGATAAAATATCTGTGTCTTAAGGACATTAGAGTAATTCGGCCATGTGGATGCATTCAGAGCAAGTGTTATAGGCAGTGTGTTAGGCTGAATTTATTTTCTAGTCCGAGTGTAATGCAGGTTTGCCATTTTGGTGCTTGTTCCTGTTTGCTGTATGATAGATGCTGAAGTACCCTGGTCCATGTCTAGTCTACTTAATTTTGTTGTGGATGGGGTGGGTGCATTTCTTTCTGAAAGTTAAAATGTAGTGATGATTCTAGTTTTGCAGCAGTTAACAAACTATAAAGTAGAACTGGAAACCTAAGTCATGAAAAAATGCTTCTATTAGCCATCATATGCAGCCTAAAATTGGCAGTACATTTGATGAATGCAAATGTTTCTATCCTGTTAAAGTTTCCATTTCTTCCAATTATGTTTGGTTGCATTACGCAAAATAAAAGAGTATTTTTATTGACATGTCAGTAAAGAAGGAATGAGGTTGCATTTGTTCTTAATAGCAGGACTGCCCTTCTACAGTGAATTTGTAAGTGGTGAAATCCATAATGGACAGTTTCCAGCACACCCTGTAAGTGAAATTAATTTCCCATGTCCGCAGTTCTAATGATGATCAGGAATGATCAATAATTGATCTTTGTTTAGATACTGTCCGAGTCATCCTGTTTTGAACAAGGCTTTTTAAGGATTTTTTTTTCTTTTTTTACTGGTGGCAGTATTAATTTTTATTTAGAGCGTATTCTTTCATATTTAAATGTTTGAGTTCCTTTTTATTTTTGTGTAAATACTTTTACTATCCTAAATATGCCAAAAATCTGTTCCAACAGTAGAAAAACTGCCGGCTTTGTTTTACATTTAAGCTGGTATGTCAGAAGGACAGCTTCAAAATTTTTGAATTTCAAAAGGAGGATGTTTTAAGCACAACAGAAATTTTCAATTATGCCATTGTTGAAGTGGGTATCAGTTGCAATCTGATTAGAGTAGGAGCATTGTCAGGGTTGAAGCATGTGTCCTGAACTTAGGAACATTTGGAAGAAAAGGATTTAAGTGAATCTGATAGTCTTGTGCCACCAAAAAAAAGCTAGTTTTTATTCTTTAGCTCTTAGCTTTTGCCATGCTACCAAATCTGGCATTTGTATGACATGATGGTAAGCTGATTTACCTAGGATAAAATTAACCTGCAAGAAACCCAAAACCTGTACTGGAGACTGGGGCAGGAGCAGAAGGAGCATGACTGCCTTTGTGGGTACCGGCTGCATGTTATACTGGCTCAGATGGGGTTTCGTGCTGCAGCTGCGAAGTTTCCTGAGGAAGTTTACTGTCATTTAGAAAGATTAAAGTTAAATTGTGTCCATTGTTACTTCTTGAAACACATCATAAATAGGAAAGTGGTGCTTAGTTTTACAGTGTCATGTGGTACGTTTGTAAATGAATGTCAAGATACATTTTAGCAAAAGGTTGGGCTTCTCAACTTGCTTCACTGTTTTTCAAATCTGCGAACAATCAGTGAAAATCCGGGATGGAAAACTACAGCATGTGCCAACAAACAAATCAGAGTAGTACAGAAACAAAACCCACATGGAGTTTGTTCTCCATGTGTGAGACATCAGTCAAATAATTTCAGTGCTTTACAATCTGCCCCCTTGTCTTTTCCTCATCTGCCATGCATATGCATAACGCAGCTCTCTATGGTTATACTGGTATAATTAAGGACTGCAAGGAACTGTTTATGCAGTGCAGTGGCAACCATAAGAGTAGTAGAGGTCAACTTGTGAAGTTGTCTCTGCTGCTGAAAACATTATGCATTTGTGTCCTTAGTTCCAAGCACATTTTGTTTGACGTAGTGTCCCGATGTTGAGGGAGTATTTCATTTTTCTGCAGCTTTGTTTCCTCAGTGTTTCTAACAAATGGAGTGCATACTTGTTAAGACACTTTTGTACTGGAAGTTATTATATGTGTTACAACTTGCGTTTTAGGGAGGAGATCCTTCAGAAAACTTTATGGGAAAGAGTATCTACTCATGTGATTGAGAATATATACCTTCCAGCAGCACAGACTATGAACTCGGGGACATTTAACACCACTGTGGACATCAAACTGAAGCAGTGGACTGACAAGCAGCTACCTAATAAAGCAGTAGAGGTGAGAACTTATCTATTTAAATAAAGAAAAAAATCAAAAATGTCTGCAAAGCCTGATGGAATGAAAGCATACCTCCAGAGAAGGTGATGGTTTGAAGGGCTCACTCTAGTTCTTTAACTAGCTTACATGTAAAAGAAGGCTAACAAGATCTTGATGTTGAGAAGCATATATGTTAGGAACATTGTAGTTTGGTCTTGAATTTTCCATACTAAAGACCAAAAAAAAAAAAAAAAACCCTCTTCAAAGGTTAAACAAACCCTTCAAGTTAGGTATATTTCTTAATAGATTTATGCAAGTTTAACAGAATTCCACTTGCTGCAACATATCAAAGTGAAATTTCGTCTTGACTTCATTAGTAATGGGTAGGTAAGGCAGCAAAAGAAAAGTCAGTGACTTACTCTTTTGCTTGTACATTGTTTTTTGAAAGTATGCAGATTTTCATACTTGCAAGAATTGTCACGAATGTTCCATTATCAGCTGTTGCATGGTATAATGGTCCATATCAGTAGGCATTGTTTGCTAACTTTCTAGGTGGCATGGGAGACTTTGCAAGAAGAATTTTCCCGTTTCATGACTGAACCAAAAGGGAAAGAACATGATGATATCTTTGATAAACTGAAACAAGCTGTCAAAGAAGAAAGTATTAAGCGACATAAATGGAATGAGAGAGCAGAGGATAGCCTGGTATAATGTAGTGGATTTTTTTTTTTTTGCATTGTTGGCTAAGTGCTGTTGAAATTTTTTTACTTAAGTTGGATATTCAGTACTTTGGCATTCTTTTAATGTAATCATTAAATGATAGATTTGTCTCTCTCTTGTTTTCTATATAATGTTCTAATTTGGTGTTTCTCAATACATTTTACTACTACCTTATGTTAACTGTTGCCCTAACTATCAGCTAATAAAATTATTTTGGTTGGTTCAGGAAAAAGTCCTCTGTAACCTTCTAGCTGCCCAGGGACAATCTTGTGAGAATTGTTTAGCATCAGCTCATTTTTTAAGTATAGCCATATAAAATAACATTTCATTACCATCTGTATAGATTCTGTAATCCAGAGGAATTTCATATTGTTTGTTGCATTTTTTACATCAATTATGCGAGGCTATAGAAAAGAGTCAAATTAAAGGCACAAGAAAATAGTTCTGGCACTGCTTTGAGAAGCCTCTTGAATAAATCCTGTGTGCCCAATACATGCTGTTTTTTATAGAAATCAAAAAATGAGAATGTCAATAATTTTTGTTTTACTGAATTCTAGATAAATTATTTATTTCATGCTAAAAACATGTTCTGTATTTCAGCGAGTGATCCAGCATAATGCCTTAGAAGATCGGTCAATATCTGATAAGCAGCAGTGGGATGCAGCTATTCATTTTATGGAAGAGACGCTCCAAAGTCGTCTCAAAGACAGTGAGTTGTGTGATGTATTCCACTCTTGTATACCAATTTTCAGATCTTGTTCATTTTACTACAGGGCAACTTTTGTTTTATCACAGCTGAGATAGTGGTGACAGTTCAAAATGTTACCAACAGTGATAGAAGTGTTTAGCAAAATACACCCTCAAAAGGTAGTTCTTTTGTGATGAGGAAGCTGAAAGACAAGTAGTAGAGACCTGCAGAGTCAAAAAAGGTATGAACACACATGTAGAAGAGTATGACAAATTCAGGGGAAGTAGTTGGCCCATCTGTGATTATCAAGCGTAATTATTTTTGATGCAAGTTGTAACAAGGTAAGAAAGATTTTTTTTTTTTTTTTTTTAAACTACACGTTGCAGTCATTTTTGTATTTTAATAAAAGACATCAACTTTTGCTTTAAGCAAAAGACATCTGACTTGGCTCAGTATGGCATGTCTTATGTTCTTAAATGTAAAATGTCCATTCTCCATCTAACTAATTTCAGAACTATAAATTTGGCTGGTTACAGGTGTTTTGAGTGATGTTTACTATCACATATTCTTTTTTAGCTGAATCTGTTATTGAAGATATGGTGGGTCCAGACTGGAAAAAAAGATGGTTATACTGGATAGGCCGCACTAAAGAACAGGTAAAAGGAAAAGGTAGTTCACTACCTTTGGAAAACTTTGATTATTAGTTAGCAAATTTTCAAAAATACTGATCCTCTTCGCTCTATTCAGATGATTAAAAAAAAGTTTAAAATAAGTTTTAAATATTTTGCAATTAGTTTTAGTATTCATCTTTTTAAATAGAGCACCACAGAGAATTCCATGTACTTTGTTCATATTGCAGATACATACTGGTTTGTAAACTGTTCTCCATTCTTCAGCTGGATTACGTCTTTACTACTATATCATTGACATGAATATTAAAGTCTTTCATTAGAAAGAAACAGGGTGGAAACTGCCCTGTTCTTTTCTATACCTTCCAAGGGTGCCTTTTAAGCAAAAGTCGCTGCAGTTTTCTATCATGCTGCATTTGGATTTGATTAGTATGTGGTGGTATAGTCACACAGTTGTATCTTCTGATTAAGTTTTTCACCATGACCTCTCTTCTTGTTTGCTTCTAGCTTTTGGAAATTTCTTTTAAATCTAAATACCACGTTCTGTTCAGTGCCCAGAGATTATGGGCTTTTAATGTTACTTTTTCTAGATATTTCTCAAAATGAATCGTACTTTAAAGATGTAAGTAGAGTTTAAAATAATTGTTTCAGAGGAAGGAGTTTTACAGTCAACTGTATGGAGCCAGGTATGGGAGAAAGGCAGTGACTTCAACCTATCTTATTTGAATAAAATGAACAGCAAATTAAAGGGATGAATCCATGGAGAGTTCTTGTTAGCTATTGGGGAAAAGTGACAATTCTCATGAGTATCACAGGTGGTTATGCGACTGTGAACCCCGCTAGTGGATGTTCATGGAACAGAAAGGAGGCTAACACCTCTGGTTTATTTTGTTTTCCACCTATCTCTTCTTCTGCATTTCTGTGAGTAGTGAGGATAAAAAAATGTGAAAAACTGTGAATTGTCCATTTAAAAGCACTGTATTTTAGATGTCTTTGTACAAGTACCCTTTTGAGTCACTTTAGTAGTTAAAGATGTCAAAGTTATTTTCAATTCTGGCTTATCAAGCAGGTAGACTTTATTGAGGAGATGCTGATGATCTTTGAGTCTGTAAGAATTACTTCTAACTAAACATTTTTATTCTAGAATATTCGTAATGAAACAAAAAATGAACTTGAGAAATTAATCAAATGCAGTGAAGAACATGCAGCTTATCTGGCAAATGATGAAGTGACAACTGTCAGAAAGAATCTTGAAGCAAGAGGAGTAACAGTGGATCCGTGTCTGGTAAGATGTGGATTTGTAACAAATCATATGGAAGCCCCCTGTGAACATTTAAATGTTCTTTCTAGAGAGTATACAAAAGACTCCATCTAAATACTGAATTTGTAATCCACATGTTTCTAAATTAATTACTAAATGACTGCTTGCTCACAATTCACACACTTCTCTTGGCTGCTAGACAAATGCAGTACAATGCATTTATTTTCTGTAGTAACTGGCTACCTTTTCTTAACTGGAATCTATGTGCTTATTCAAGGTAGAAGAGTTGTTTAAATACTTGCTGCCGCTTTCCTATACAGCGCTTACCATACCTTTTTGTAAAGGTCAGAGTAATGATCCACGTCTTCTACATGAGGAAACTGAGTGCAAGTGTCTTTTCTTTTTTTTTTTGTAAGAGGCATGTCTCTTTGCATATTTGATTGTGAGGAACTGAAATGTAAATAAGCCTAATCAAGAAAAATTACAAATGCTTGTTTACGTAAAACCATTAAATGTTTCTCTATGCTCAGTCAGATTTAATTGATAGGTTAATAGGTAGTGCTCAGAAATGTATTCTCCATCTTAAAGATTGCATCATGCCAAGAGCAGAACAATGTCCTGTTTTGTAGTATATAATTTAAACATATTCCTGCTGCAGACAATATTTTTAGCATTCAGTTGTGTTACAAGCATGGAAGAGTAGGTTTTAAAAATGACAATCAACTGTAATGTTTGCCAAATGTAGCTAAGACATTAATCATATCCCAGTTGCAGACAAATTGTTGAGAAATATTTAAATGTATAGTACATGGCAGGAATAGTGGAAATTGGAGTTACATTTTAGTAATTTAGTAAAATTTAAGCACTGTTTTCCTAGATTAAAGACACGTGGCACCAAATTTATAGAAGGTATTTTCTGAAGACTGCTTTGAACCACTGCAATCTGTGTCGAAGAGGCTTTTACTATTACCAGAGGCATTTTGTGGACTCGGAGGTAAATTGAAGTAGAGATACACACTGGTTGCTTGCCTTAATATTTCCATTTCAATTGCAGGAAAAAAAAAAAATCTACAAATACTTTAAACTATCCTGACCTTTCTTTTATATCCTTTACCTTAAGATGGCTGGTATTCTTAGATACGTTTTACATGAGGCTTGTAATTGATAAAATGCCATCCTGCTGGTAGTTATATAAAATGACCAGCCATGGTCATGGTATCTGCCATGACCTAAACATTTGTTACTTACTGATATGTATTGAAAATATACTATTAAAAGTAGTATTGTACAGCTTGTTGGTATCTCTTTCTCCTGTTTTCCCATTGGTAATTATTTATCTCACTGATACCAAAAATTCAGAAAACATTAAAGACATTAACTAAGGGGGTTTTATGAGGTAAGTATGATAAGTAAATGTTTAGAACTTGGAACCACATGTGATCAATAGGGAAAAAAATAAACCAAAATCAAACAAAACTCCACAAATGAAACAAAAACCACCCCTACAAACAACTGTGGAGCTTACAGACAGGTCTTTTAAATGACTTTCCAGTTTTTTGCAACAAATAACAGTATGCACAAAGTTGCACAAAGAAAACTGTATTTTAGATCAAAAAAATTGTTGGAAGGGTAGAGCTCCTCATATTCTGTGGAGTTTGCTTTTCTTTTTAATGAGAAAAAGTGATCCCCATGGAGCCAGAAAACTTTACTACTATAGAAATAACTTTGCCTGTAAGAGCTGAAAAAATGAGATCAGAGAGTTGCCTCTCCATGACACTTAACCTCCTATTTTTGTTATTGTCTTTATGAGATGTCCTAATAGAAAGGACATCTCATAAGGACATTTCTACATCTGCCATCCTTGCAGATGTAGAAACTGTCTCTTTTGTTAACAGATATACTCTTGACACAGCACTGCATTCAGAAGTGTTTTGACAGACAGGGAGTTCAGCTGTTTGTCTTTTAATGTGTTTGCTATGAACAAGTGTGATGATGCTTCAGTGAGCATTAGATTATACTCACCGACTCGCATGTGATGTGTGCAAATTATTTTTCTGAGATACTCCTTGATATGGCTCTTTCTGTTGAAAATAGTCTATATAAAGGTGATGGGGTATACTAAATAAGGGACATGGTTCTTGAGAAGTGGTTTTGGTGTGTTTCCTTGTTCCTGCACAAGTTATTCTGTGGTATTTTTGTGCAAGATCAAGATATATATACATGGGCTTACAGCTGCCATTAAAAATGTCAAGAGATTCCTGTAAGTGTAGGATGTTCACTGGATATCAGAGGTCTGATAGTACAACTTCCCTCATTTCAGCTTGAATGTAATGATATTGTCCTCTTCTGGCGAATACAGCGAATGCTGGCAATTACAGCAAATACGCTGAGGCAGCAGCTTACTAACACTGAAGGTAAGGCTTATAGTGAATTGAGGTGTTTGAAACAAAAAAAATGGTTGGAATTTTCTGGTGTTCCTCTAGCTATATGTTCTTTCCATGCTTAGCATGGCTGGCTGATTTTTGTGTCCTGGCTAGGGTAATTTAAAGATGTAGAGTAACTAGATTTTGACATTCTATTTACATTGAGGGATTGAGTGAAAATAGGATGTCAAATAATTAAGACACTTGCCAGTTTGAAGTATTTTCAGCTTATGTGATGTCAGTATTTTTTGCCAGGCAGAAAGAACTTCAGTAAATAGTGACTATTTTCCTTTGGTTTTTTTTTTTGGCTCCCCTCAGGTCAATCTGTCTGTAGATTTGAATTTAAGTATGCTTGATACAGGGAATAGTTCTAATGGTTTGTTGGTTTTTTTTAAAGCCATGAAAAATCTGCCATTTAATATGTAGAAAAGCTTATACAACAGCAGCTTCCTTATAAATCATCATTTATGTAGCAATTGGCTAGTGCCAACTATGGTACAACTACTAACAACAACCTTTGATCTGTAAAATAGTTTTCAGCCTCTTCTTGAAGACGGTGCAAGTAAAAGGCTTGATCTTTGTCAAGTGATGCAAGTTACCCTCCATGTTACCCTAAATGCAGAAAGCTAGGTTCTGTCTCTGTGAACCACCTACCTCATTGGCAACTGCTGGGCTGAAATTAGGAAGTTTTGTTAGGAGGTACGCCCTCAAAGTATGAAAGGCAAAGATATGAGTGTTACAATGGACGTAATGCTGCTTTAAAGAGCTTTTGGTTCCTCTTAGCCTTGTATATACAGCAGCACCCCTGTGTGTCACCAATCCTCCAATACCACATTCTGCTAGTACTAGTAATTTACTTTTCTGTGTTTCAGCTTTTAATTGACTTGGCCTTAGTTCATCTGATGAGGGTGACATTGATAGCAAATACATAACTTAATGGCCCAAACAAGGGGTTTATGTATTCGGAAGTTTGCCTTTTCTCTAATCACATTCGTTTCTCTGGTAACATACACTACTTCTCCCGCAGACCTTCCAAAAATTTTGGCCTTAGGTCATTACAGGTGCAAAAGTATTACCACTCATTTTTTTTTTTTGGTTGGTTTGTTGTTTTGGGGTCTTTTTACAGTAAGGCGCTTAGAGAAGAATGTGAAAGAAGTGCTTGAAGATTTTGCTGAGGATAATGAAAAAAAGGTGAAGCTCCTAACTGGCAAGAGGGTCCAGCTTGCAGAGGATCTCAGTAAGTACCTACTCTTTTGGACCTGGCTTGAAATGAAGAAAATTCTGACCACTGTTCTTAGAACATTTATTGTGATATGGGTTGTTTGTGTGCAAGCATTTAATTGACACCACAAATGGAATTTTTCTTAAATACAGCGAGATCTTACTGATTCAGATGTAGAGATGAGTAGTATAATGTGATAAAACAACATAATTTACACTGGATGTACAGTGTGAAGGAGCGCTAGCAAATACATAATGTTTAGGTTAATCTCGTATTATTTTGCACTGAAATGAACTTAGAATTTTTTTGCATTGTCAATTTTGCTTCTCACCAGCATCAGAAATAACCTCCCATCTCAAAGCAATAACATCTGGGGTCATTATTTTGTAAACTAAGACTAGGCCTGTAAGAGCAGCCTGACTGTATATTTATAACCCTAGGTGCCTGCATATTAGCATATATACTTCTGTAGTATTCATTTCAAAATCACTATGTAGGGAAAACACCGTCACTGCACAATATTTCTTTAGATTCAGGAGGTCATACATACCACATATGTTATTCTAAGGAAATAATTGCTATTCAGCATAAAACTGTGTATGATGACATGTTCTATTTTATTGTTCCTATGGGAATATTTTAAACTGCCACTGCTTAGCTTTGTAGTCAGATCAGCAATGTTCTCTCTACTTTCTGCATGCTTTTATTACTAAATGGTCAACTTTTATAGCGGGGATTTCTTTACCTTTCCCTTAGTGAATAGTGTGCTTTTCTGTGGTGCATTTTCCTTGTACTCCTGAGACAGTTTTTGATAGTGTAGAGCATTGAACTCAAGTGGCTGTACAAGTAATTTCCTTCTTACAGCATTTAGTGGTGATCAGGACTGTGACTAAGGAGAAAAAAAATCCCAACTCCCACAACGTGCATTCATGAAGTACTTGTATTTTAATTAGGAGTGGAATGGAAGGGATCTCCTGAATCATGAATTCCAGTCTCTCTGTGTTTCAGGCATCTGTGTTTATATTATTCAGGTCATTCACGTATGTTGAGCTCCATCTTTAAATAGGTTAACTTATTGGGACTCACTCTTCATACTGGAAACAGCTTTCAGGATATCATTTTTCTGATGGTTACAAACAGTCTTTTAATTTCCAGTCTAAATTTGTAAATATAAGGCTGGGGTTTGCTTCCTGATTAGAAACTGTACTTGCAAATCTGAATTATTTATTTATAGGAGGAAGCTTCCTCCTGTTGCTGATGATATGGCAACACTGTCTTTCTTCTGTTCCAGTGCTTCAGCATTAAAACACTAATGTAAGTGTTTTATTTGCTCAGGGTACTGGTTAATATCAAATGGTTTTTAACATGGGTGTCCCAGTCCTGTAATGAGAGCTCATATAAGACGTAAAACTTATTTGAGCAAGTTTTAGTATCTGTGTTCTATAGCCTTGACTGGTATTTTAACCATATATATGAATTTTCCATTATAGTTTCTTAGGCTCTGAGTTTGGCTGCTTCTTGGTATATACATCCCAGGTTTTCATTATAGATATCTTAAAGAGTGTAAACAGATTTTTTGACTGATTTCTAACAAGTTAGTATTTTATAATGTAGTAAAGGTTACATTTTCTCCAAAAAAAAAGGCTGTAAATGTGCTTCTTTATCCTAAATATATTCATGATACTTTTACCAGTGAAAAATGACTAAGTTTATGGAAATAAAGAAGCCCTAAGACCAGAGGCCATCTGAAAGACAGGATCATGGCATGCAAAAATGGGCAGAGCAGGAGATGAATGGCTGAGTTAGAAAAAATTACTTTAAAAATGTTCTAAAATGTAATCAACCTGTACGATTTCCTGTGTTGAAAGAGGCTTGTGATTGGTGTATCCCAGTCCTATCCCTGGCAATGAACGGGTGCGGGTACTTAGAAAACACTGTAAGAACAGGTTAAGCATACAGTAGTACTTGCCTGGTGTGTTCTTCCAGCATCTAAGAGTCTGTAGCTCCAAGATTTCCTAATCCTCAGGTAATATCTTTGTGATTAACAGCCATTCATGGATATGTTTTCCCCCTCTGGTGAACTTCTCTAATTGCTTTTTGAACTCATGTAAACTTTGGCATCTGCAACTTCCTGTGGCAATCAGTTCCAGAGTTTAACTACACATTGTGTGAAAAAGTGCTTCCTTTTGTTTGTTTTTGATCCACCTGCCAGTTTCATTTGGTTCTCCTCATTTCTTGCACTGTGAAAAATACTCGGTAATCTTTCTCTGTTCATTCTTCTGTGCCACTCATGACTTCATAGATGTTTATGCTACCTGCACTCCCTCTTTTTTCCTGACTTGAAAAGTTATCATCTGTGTAGTTGCTTCCCTGCATGGACATTGTTTCATAGCTTCAATCAGCCTTGCCACTCTTTCTCCTTTTTTAGTTCTGCTAAACTCTTTTTGAGATGAAAGAGCAGAACTGCACACAGTATTCAAAATGTATCTGCATTATGAATTTATACAGTTGTATTATGATGCTTCCTGGGTTTTAATTTGTTTTGTGGTTTTTGTTTTTTGTTTTGTTTTTTTTTTTACAGTAATTCCTTGTAGTCCATTCCCTTCCACACTAGTTTAATGCAGTTTTTTACAGCCTCCCTCACAACTCTGGTGCATTATTTATATTGAAGTTCTTCACAAAAGTTGTCTGTCGGTTGAAGAACATACCTGGGTCTTTCACTGTATCTTGAGATAGCATCATCAGCAACAGGAAGAATTACGTTTACTTTCCAATTTGCACATGCATCTTGATTGTGTTCATTGCTTAAGAACAAAATATTTTCATTTGAAACATATTCCACACAATATATATTTTACTATATACGTAGTTAAATCAATATCTTAAATATACCATGTGCTAGGTTCTGTAAGAAGTAAAATGGGGTATAGGGAGCTGAAAGTACAACGGTAAATGGTAAATGTTTTTATTTTGAAAGGAAAATTTCCACCCATAAATATTTCCACTTTCCTGTCAGTACTGCCCTGTTTGCATTGCAGGCTTTAATGCACTGAATGTGGCTGGAGGGAGAATATGGTATCTAATGGTGGCAAGTCAGACCCCTTCAAATGCCTATGGCTGTGTTATACACAAGTGTGTGTAGCTCTATGCAAAACTTTCCCGTTTTCTTTTTTTAAATATTAATTACCCTTTGTTTCTACAATACTTTATGTCATGGTTTAAGTGAGCCCAGGACACCTTAGAAGATGGATTAGTCATATCCTATAATTCTGTCAGTAATCTTTTATAGTATTTAATAGGTCATACTAGTTTATCTTGTATTTGGTATTTAACTTTTCTGAAGTGACTGATGTAGGACATTCAGTTGGGCTGCCTCTGAAGTACATGAGAGTTTTTAAATTGTAAATGTACTTCAGAACTTTTTTCTGCAAAATTTGTTCAAATACTGAAACTGCTGGCGTTTCCTTAGTTTCAGGATCGTTTTGATGGCATTGCTGAAGTGGGTTGGTTTTTTGCAAATGGTAATTCTTTGAAGTCACACCTTCCCTAGAACTAAATATTTTTAATTACATTTTTCAGTATTGGGTAATAGATATATTTTTCTGGGGGAAAAAAATGACAACTCAAGTGAAAAAAATGTGGAGTTTGAGATAAATAGTATGTTTTTTTCTGCTGGTTTATTTTTAACACAAATGATAGTGTTTCTACTGAAATTACTGCTCTGTCGTTGTATGCAAAATTGATAGCATGTACAGATAACTTTCTTTGGACTATTTTTTAATATGGCTTTTTTCTGTTGGATGTTGAGCTCCCAGTGAAAGGATTCCTGGAACTACTGAATTGTTTCCAGAATTCCACTCTGCTGGACTTTCTATATAAAGGGCAAACTTCCTTAATAGTGTGAACTTAATAGTTGTGGTACAGCTTTCCAACACAAGATGGCAATGAATGGCCTTTATAGGAGGAGCAGGAGGATGAGTGTGCAGCAGAGCTGGTGCCAAGCCTCCTGTCTGGTTATTTTTTTGTTGCATTTTGAAGCATGGCCATGGCTTAGGCAGTTGGCATTGGTTTCTTGGATGTTAGGTTTTTTTGTCTGAGAGGAAGAGGCACTTGTCTAGCCTTGTCCCTACTTTTTGATGGTGTTTGTATGGCACACAGTTCATGAAGATAACAAGGTATGGTCGTTTTTTCTGTTACACATTTCTCATTAGCAACTACAGGAAAAGTCGTAGTTTACTAAGCTTTGTTGCCAAAAAACCGTTACAAACTGTATGCTTTAATCATTTCTTCCACTGTCTTATCCTAAACCGAGGCTACATATATTCATATTGCAATAGCATTTAAAACATGGTAGGTGGTGCACATGTACATTGAATACCTAAGAGGAATTATAGCTTTGGCAGTCAATAGTTTTGCCGTTGACTTCACTAGAGATGAAATTTTACAGACCCCAAAGAAATACTCATGCTTCATCTTCAGTTATTTCTTCTCTTTTCTTCCTTTTAAACAGCTAAACTATGAATTTTGCAAAGTTATCTGTTATGTGCACATGATAAACACATACAACACATACAAGAATAGTACATACAAAGCATCTTTCCTAGGTCAGCATACTGTTCCAATACCCTGTTTCCTCACAAGTTAAAAAAGGAAAAGAAAATCCAAAACTTCTCCAAATGGTAAGTAAAATAATGTGCATTTACGCAGGGAGAGTCATTGGCAGGAGATGGGAAAGGACTTGCAGGGTGCTTTTGGAAACTTGATCCTGAAATTACTAGGTATGAATGTGAAGGGGTCAGCCTGCAAATTCATCTGTCAGGAATATCGACACCTGTACAGGTGTCATGGGCTAGCTGAGACTTCGTTCTGCACAAAAGCTGTTTGAAACTTTTGAGAAGTGAGCCCTCACATGAAGAAAAGATAGCTTAGGGGCATTTTTTGAATTGTATCATGCATTTGTAAGGTATGAAATGTAGCAGTTTGCAGAACTTTATTTTTTTTTCTGGTAAAGACTAAAACATATAAAAAGTTAACCAGTGTTACAGTAAAATATCTTCAAGTTTTATATCTAAAGTCATTGCTTTCAAGTCACTGCATTAAATTCTTAACTGTTCTCTTGTGTTGAATCCATTAGTGTTGAATGTAAACCTTTTGCAAACTTTTGAGCATGAATGATTTAATACCATATATGCATATAATAAACTTGCCATTTTAGTGGCGTTAGAGAGCTAATGTTAGATGAGGTTGGTACTTCTATATGCAAGTTGCTGGCTCAGGATCTGGAATGCTTGTGATGTACTTGACTAAGCTGAGTGTGTTTGTTATATGTAACAAACAGATATAAATCCAAGCAAGTCTCCTTTTTTGTTATGCATTTGTGCAAAGTTGGGGATGAAGTTTGTGAGCAGCACTTTGCAGATAA
Source organism: Psilopsiagon aurifrons (assembly GCA_025447955.1). NCBI lineage: Eukaryota > Metazoa > Chordata > Aves > Psittaciformes > Psittacidae > Psilopsiagon > Psilopsiagon aurifrons. The sequence goes on from JAOEHY010012326.1 coordinate 15,205, forward strand.
TGATTTGCTCTGTGGTTATGGGTTTTTTTTCTTTCATTGCTGTTAGCTGCAGAATAAAAATGTTGTGTGAAATTAACCCTACATGTAGTAAACATTGCTGTAGCCTGATTGAATTTTGGTCCCTTGAGATGACTGTCAGCAATATTTTGATTTGACCTCTGTCCTACATGACATTGTTGATTACATGTGCTCCTTAAAATTATGCTCTGAATTGGCTTTGTAAAGCCTTTGCTTCCATTTTCTGTTATGGGCTTCAACTTTTTTGAAAGGTCACAGCATTTCACAGGGGGCAAAGCTCAGCTGTAAGGGGAAAGATTCTTTCTCAAATAAGCAGATCTTGGGTAATTTTCCCCTAGAAACCAGAGGCAGACAAAACAGCTGGAAAGGCAGTGGTTAGTAGTCCTTAAATTGTTCCTTGCAGAACCAGCATGGGCTTCAGTGTTTACAGGATGTAGAAAAAAAAGGTATAATTTTGAAGGTATTTTAATGTAGAGCCTAGATTTCTCCCCCACTGCTCAAAAACAGACACAGGAAAGACGAAAGCATCCTAGAAATCCAAATGGAGGAGTAATTTTATTAGAATCTGCAAAACTATGGTTATTTTGTGCTTTCATTTCTTTCACATTGCCGAAATATTGGAGTTTCAGAAGCTGCGTAAGTAAAAACATGGTCACTTCATATTTGTGAGACAGCTTGAGGAAGTGGCAGCAGTCTTTGCTCCTTTCAGCTGATCATAGCAGTGAGGAACAGTCAGTTACAGGCAGATCCTAAGCTGCAGAACATTACACCAGGAGATGTGGCCTTCTAACCAAGCAAGCACATAGTGGCCATTTCCCCCTGGGAATCACCAAACTTCTGATAAGCATGTGCAGGGCAGTGGCTATCTTCACAGTCCTCTGCCTTCAGTTTCCCCCAGGATGTTAATATGGCCGGCATCCTACCAGAGGCTGGTTGTCAGTTAGAGCATGTTAATTTTTCATACAGAAAAAAATTCTTCAGTATGAGGGTGGTGAGGCTCTGGCACAGGTTGTCCAGAGAAGCTGCGGCTGCCCTATCCCTGGCAGCATTCAAGGCCAGGTTGGATGGGGCTTTGAACAACTGGGTCTAGTGGAAGGTGTCTCTGCCCATAGCACGAGGTTAGAACTAGATGAGCTTTAATGTCTCTTCCAGCTCAAACCATTCTGTGTTTCTATAATTTTTGCAAAATCACAACCAGTCAAAGTGTGGGCTGCCTGTGCCTAAGAGTTCAAGATTGTGCTGGTGTCAGCAATATGCTGGTGGCAGTATGACTCCTATGCTGTCTTTGAGCTCTGTAGATGACCTGGTGCCCTGTGGTGCAGGAAGTCAGGGGGCAGCGTGCTTGCAATCAGTCTGTGCAGTTGTGTCTTCAGTTTTCCCTGCCTTTGAACATAAGCAAAGGCAACAGCGCATCCCATTATTTTTAGTTATTTCCTAACTTTCTGGTACTCTGTTAGAACACAAATTAATTGGGTTTCTTTTTTTCATGGTTATTGTATTTTTAATTCCATGTAGATATTTATGAAATTAACCCAAGCAAGTGTGCTTTGACATGAAGGACACCGGTTGACTGTTTCAGTTCATTGTCTTTTTGTTTTGGTTTGGTTTTTTTCTTTTTCTCCTTTGAGTTTTGGGGTAACTGCATATACTAATGAATTAAAACCAGAAGAATGTGTAGGACGGCCTGTGTCAGACTGCAGATAGGGTAGTTCCTGCTTTGTGTCATGGCAGAAAGTGTTTTAAAAAGCTGTGCCTTCTGAGAGAGGGAAGTAATCCTCAAGGGAGAACATAGATCACTTGTAAACCTCCTGTGATGGAGTGATGGTTTACTTAAGAATCCCAGATGACCAAAGTCTGTCTGCTGTGATTTCTTAAAGTTATTGATGAAGAGTTAGGCAGTGATGTCCAGGTTCTAAAACGGTTCCTTCTAAAGTTCAGCACATTTGTCACTGACTAAGTGAAGCCTATCATTTAAAGCTGACATTGAAAAATAATGATAAACTGCTACGTAAGTAATGACATATTTAATGCCTGCTAATCTTACCCATGTCTCTTGTACTTAAGGGTTCAAAAATTCCCTTTATGATGCAAGGATCGAAACATCTAGGTGGATGCTATTTTCCTTTTAGTACTGGTTGCTTATGAGGCTACATGTTGATCAAAATATAAATATGTACTTTACTATGGAGAGATTACTGTTTGTATAAATACAAACTGTTAAACTGACCAGTGTATGTATTTGTTTTGAGCTAATATGGAACTGTGGAGTGTAACTTCCCCATTTCCAAAAGCTGCAGAAGTCAGTGTCATGTATGTTGCACATTGTTAATGTTGTAGTGGAGCCCACTTTGCTTCTAATTTGGAAGTCAGTATAAAAACAAAAGGGAAGGGAATAGTTTATTATCATTCCTAGCTAAAAATAAGGAAATGTAGAGCAACCTGTTTTCTTCAGGGCATGATGGCTTAAGTTTCTGACTACTGAAAAACTAAGTTTATATTATGATCTAAAAATTTCTTATTGCCATTTCATTTTCCATCATAATATTCTAGAGTGACTTTCATGTAAATAGCCCCGATATTTTAGTATCTGGCTAACTAAAAAGTATGATTTATTTTGGGTTGAGAACCAACAAATATCAGTTACTTCTTATCTTAAAGTCTGTTTACAGCTTTATAGCCTTAAGATTGCAGTAGCCCTTACATAAGTGGTTTGCCTTTATAGCTGTATGCCTTCTGCATAAGAAAAAGTTAGGGATGAATCATTGGGTAGTATTTCTAGTGTGTTTTTATAATTTTAACTACTTACACCCAAAAACCGAGCAGCATCATCTTCTTATTCATTCTAGCTTAACAGTTTTGATTTTGAAATTCAGTCTTTCTGTGTCCCTAAGTCTGATTCAGGATGTGAGTGTGTTTTATGAGGTTGGTTGCCTTGTCATTCTGCTACTAAGCTTCTTCTAGCTGTCCAGTAAACAGGACAGCTAAATTCTGTTGAAAGATTGAGTTATTAGAACAGTTTCAATTAAAAATCTAAGGTAGAGACAGAAGACTGAAAGGTGCCCAAGTCCTGCCTTGCTACTGCAGACATTGAGATTCTCATAAACTCTTGTAATGACTTTCATCCTAGTATAGATGAGTAATTACTTTTATGTTAAGCTAATCTGAATGACAGTATAGAAATGTATACTAGCTTGTGACCTCACACCACAGTTCAGTAATAGTTTCTTTTCTGTAGGCAAGCAGGACTGATGTGTAATAGCCCTAGAAACATATCCTGTATAAAGTTAGTAGTCTGCATAGTTGTCATTTTGCTTCAGCCCCATACCTCAGTTCTTATATGCTCTGTCGGAGACAGAAAGACTTCCTGCTTGCCAGCCTGAGGTGCCCTGGGGACTGCTCCAAGAAACACAGCTTCTGTTCTGTTAGGCTGAGGAGGGAGGAAGTGCATTATGGAAGCTGTTTCATTATGATGCAGGGGTCTTGCTTGTGAATCTGGGGCAGCTATAGATTAAGATACTGATTGATTATTAATTTACAGGTTCATCAGCCCAATGCCCAATTCCCATTTCTGGTGCTAAAAAGCATTATTATAATTCTGAATAACATTCCAGTACTCAATACCCTGTAAAAATAGCTGAAGTGCTTTCAGACAAGCTCTCTTCTGCTGCTTAGTTATCTTTAGTCTGAAATTAAGGTGGTACTGTTTTGCACAGGGAGCTGGTAGCTTTGCTCAAATATGATATGCAGGGATTAAGTAATATGATATTGATACTTACAACAAAAGTGATGTGAACTGTAATATTCCTCCCTATACCCCTTGTCTAAAATGACTTCTTAAGACTAAGATCTTACTATGCTTCTATGGCAGGTTAAATATAGAATCTGGAGGTGATATTGTCCTGTTTTACTGATGGATTTACTTACAACAGGGAAAAGGAGAAATGTACGCTATGTATCTGTCTTTGTACAAAACAGGTCCTTGTTTTTTGTCTCTTGTTAATGCCATGCAAAAGGAGATTTTCAACCAGGTCACCAGCACCAGCAGGCAGTTGTTGATGTATTCACATCCATGAACTCAGTATGTTGACTGACTCTTGGAAGTGTTAATAGTGATACTAGAATACTGTGTTTAGCACCAGGTCTTGCTCTAGGGTTTAAAACATATTTTTGAAAAGCCACTGAAATCTGTTTAATAATGGAAGGATCTCACCTGATACACTTGGATAGTTAGAGCATGTCCCTGTCCGTCTCATTGTCTTTTTGGAACTGGCTACTTGAGTACAGGTATTCTAGATGTTGCTCAGTTTAAAGTACCTTTTATGTCAGGATGGCAAAGGGATTTAAAGCAAGTAGAAAAGTCAGAAATTTAATGGAGGATGTCTAGCTTTGTCTGTCAGACAGGGGAAGCCTGATTTATAAATCTTTTTGCAGTATTTTTGTATCATCATTATTGGATTCCAGTGAGCATACTTTGAAGTCGGGATTTATAGAAACAACTCCATTAAATGGCTGCAAATTCAAATCTAATTGCAGATTGCAGTGCATAGAAAAAACATTTTGTAACAATACAGGAAAGCTACTGATGTAGCATCAGTTAGCATCTTTGTTCAGCCTTAACTGGTTGTAACTACAGAGTATGCTAGCTGTTTTCTGCAAGCTTGCATTTTAAAGGTTGTATGTTTTTAATGATTCATGGATTTACTACATGGACTATTATAAATTCCATTTAAACTTTTCAGGGTTCTGCAGTGCTTTTATTACACTAATGAGCTAATTAAGAGCCATTCACATGATTCATCCTCCTGCTCAGCCTTTTTAAAAAACTTTTAGCTGCTGAAACTCTCTTGACAAACCGATATTTATAGCCGTTTGACAGTGGGATGAGGAACAGCGTTTGTCTTTGTAAAAGCTTAAAGAAAAGGCCTTTCCAGCACCCAGCCATGCAGTTACAATCTTGACCTCTTTCTTATGCTGGGAACATACATACAGCAGACAAGCAGCACCTCCCATGTGTTTTCTTGACCCTTTGACTGTCCATTCACTTCCCATCTGTTTTGCAGCCTTAAAGGAACAGAGGGGCCCTCTACTTATAAATCTGTCTTTGCAGCTGATAAATGGTGGTGTGTCTCTTTAAGGACAGCCTGGGTGGTTTTGCCGCAGCACACCATCCCACCCCCCGCTTAAAACTTCGGCTTTCCTCTTGGCCTCATCCGGAGAAAAGTGTGGCGTGTGAACAAGAGGAAACTGGCAAAAAAATGTGATGGGTAGTTTGAAAGGATTTTCTAAAATTCAGCAGGACATGACCTTGCAGTGATCAATAAACTGTAGTGGCTGTGAGGCTGTGGTTGAATGAGACATGAGGAAGCATGTTGATGCAGGTCATCTAACTGTGGGTGGAAACTCTGCTTTCTGCGGTGTTATTTGGGAGTAACTGTGAACATGCTAACTCGTACTGTTTCAACAAGAAGTAAAGCTTTTACGTGGCCCTTAGGAAATCCAGGAATGTGGTACAAAAGGCTGAACTCTGAAGAGATGATTTCCCCCTTCTCCACCTGACTATTCATAGGGGTTGTGTACAGCTGGAGGGTTTGTGGCTGAGGTAGCCCTAAGCTAAAATTCGACTTTCAATAGGAAACTGTGGATCAGCATTTCCCGTTCTAATGAATTACTTCTGGGCATTCTGATGAAATCTGTCTACAGACCGGGCTTTCCTTTTTCACTAGAGGAAACATGGTGCATTCAAAGCAGTAAATTCAACATTTCTGCTTCTGTGGTTAATTAACCATAGTATAGATGTAACACAGCAAGCAGTGAGAATATTTGTAGGCAAAGAAGGGATTAAGAAAAGGAAGGAAGATTAAAAAAAAAAAAAAGGCGGGGGGGGGGAAGGGGTCATGGCTAAAGTCTAAACACAATCCAGAGTAAAAGGAATAACAACGATGAGCTTTCAAAACCATGTAAATATTGGAGGTAGAAATCACTTTAGCGTAGGAGAATATATGATATTAACGCATTCTTATCATGATGGTTTTATGCTATAAGTTTCATCAGAGTACAAAATAAAGATTGATCTGTGTTCAGAAATATTTGACTTAATTTTTTCTTGATTCTGCAACTGAAATTTGATTTCATATGGGCAAACTTATAAACAGGGAAAAGGAGAACTTTCGCATTTTCTTACAATACCCATGTAGTTTTCTTCCTGTTCTGGCACAGACAGACATGAACATCTTTAAAATTCTGTGCTAAAACCACTGGGTTTTCACAGGTAAGTATGTATGATTTCAATGTGTCAAAATTCACTTATCTTCAGAAGCATAAGCAAGACAGGGTTTGTGGGCAGAGACCCCACCCCTTTTATTAAACCAGTTAATGCAATTGGAAAGTGTCTTTAAATATTTTCTTGCTACTTAAAGCATGGTTGTTTTGGGGATTTGTTTTTTTTTCTGTTTGGGTTTTTTTTTAATTTCTTTTGTGTTCAGTACCATTTCATTATTTAGCCTTACCTCAGGAGGTTCATTTGATAATTTACTTGAGCTCTTTCATTTTAGCAGTGATTCCAGCTTCTGCACTGTTTGTTAGTAGATAAGCTCAACTACCTCAGCAAGAATTCTTTGTAAGACTGAATATTTATGGGATTTCCCTTCTGACCATCTTACAATATTAGGAAAAGTGAATTTTATCTGTAGCTGCATCTGTCCGTGTTCGCACTGTATCATAATTCTCATTACTGATCAATTAGTTTGGGTTTGAGCCTTTTGGATTTAGGATCATAGGATTAATGAAAAGAAAATGAGCAGGTAGCAATATCACTTCATATGGAGATAAAGAGAGACTGAGCATGAATGAGGATCTCAAGACATCTGAGTAAAGAATTTTCTTGTTCTGTCAGTGAAGTTTTTTGGGATATGGAAGGAGGATTATAGGAATATTCATGACCAGATCAAGAGGCATAATGAGTTGATGTATGAACCAGCTTATCTTTTAGGTAAACAAGGGGTAAATGGAAAGTAGAATAGCCATTCTTTGCCACCAGGCCTGTGAATTTTACTCTTCTAAAGATGGAAATAAGGGGTTAGTTACAGTTATTCTTCATTGATTTAATTTGATTTTTGATCACTGTCTAACTGGTGTTGGAAGAATTATGTATTTATAACTTCAGGTCTTCATTAAAACTACTGTCGTGGTTTAGGCCGTAAATCAGCCACACAAAATGACTGCTACTGCTGAACCCATGACAACTACCAAAGACAGTATCATCTTTGTAGAATCCAGTGTGCAAGCCATAGTATATATTTAAACTTCTGCAGTGCTGTATACTAAGAGTGTAGTACTTCAACAGCCTTCCTTGATGCTGGAGCATTGTATAATGGTGCTGTGGTATTTCAACCTGTTACAAAAATAATTTGCCAGCAGGTTAAATGCTTTTATTCCATGGCTGGCTTGTTCATAGTAAAGCACAGTACCACAAAACTTCGAGCAACAGGTCACCATTGTCTATCCCTTAATATGCTTGCATAGTAAGTATTGTTATATGAAACTTAAATAATGTTCTGGCTTTGGCATGTTGATAAATCTTCCTCAAAACAAAAGGTACTGTAATTTACAAGAGTAAGTCACTAATATTTTGATCTCAGTGTCAATCAAAACCCTGCAAATATGGGTACACAGCTTATGCATTTCACAGAGAACTTCCCTAAATAAAGGTGGGTAACATCTTACTCCTGAATTGTAACAATCAATTGTCGTTCCAAATGCAGCGTCGCATGCTGCTGCTGAAACTATGGGCAGTTATCCTAGATTTGCAGATCCTACACTTGCACTCATTAGAAAAGTTCTGCCCAAACATTTGTATTTACTGGTTTATTAAGATGAGTGTTGTGTAAGTGAATAACTCTGCCATTAGCCTATTGAAAAAGTAAACCAATTTATCAGACTTCTCTGTGCTACAGAATGGACTTGTATGAAAATGTAACAGGTTGGCTGGGGTGTGCTGCTGCAGAAGTCTTTACTACTGCTAAGAATACAAGGTGTAGCATGAATAATTGCAGCTACTTGGCAGTCATTGTAACTTTTCTTTTTTAAGACTAGCCAGCATGTTTTTTCAAAGCATTAAATTTCCTCAAGATCTCATAGTTATTACAGTTAAGCAATCATTTCCATTTAGTCCAAGTATAAAAACTAATAAAATGCTCATAATATTGAGTCAATTTTAGTATGTCTGTTCTCTGAGCAAACACAGCTGATTCAGTATATTCTGGTGGAATACATATTTGATATCCTGTTATTTTAATATGCCCTAATCAGAAAATTGAAATAGACTTTGTTGGCACAGACCTTTTTTTTTATTTAAGGGTGAAATAATAATTGCAGATTTTTGCTGATGCTCTTAATTTTCAGGACTGGAATATTTCATTAGCAAGAGGTTGAGAAAGGAAAATATTTGCATTTAATACTGCTAAATCTGTCTGCTTTCACTGAGTAATGGCTTGATCAATGCAAAGAACATTACTTGGGGAAAGCATGTAGCAATTACAAAAACAAGGCAAGTCAAAAATAAAGCTATTGAAAGGACATCATGTAGAGATCTTTTGGGTTGTGAGATCTAATCTCTGGTTACTACTGGCAATGTGGCAATTTTGGAGAGCAAGGACCAGGATTAATAATTTCCAAAAATAATGTCCAGTCTCTCCAAGATGCAAGGATGTTATTTCAAAGGCTAATTTTGTAAACGTAAATAGAGCATCAGTATTGGAAGCCAAGCTAAGTTAGTTGCCTAAATAAGTGACATGTAATGAATGTTTTCATTACACAAGATACTTATATACTGACACACAAACAATACTTTTTTTATTCATTTAAAAGGTAGTGAAAACATTTTGAATGTGCTTAGTAAGAAGTGATCATGGGACTCCTCTTTTTTCATTGGCAGCTTTCAATTATTCTCTCCGCTCAACTGAATCAAGGACTTTTTATTTTAATATTTTTTCTGGTAAAAAGCAATTACTGCTGTTTTTGAACATCCAAGATACTGCTTTTGTCCTCACACTGACTGTAATCCTAATTGAATATCCAGGTACTTTAAAAAAACCTCACAATCAGCTGGAATTCAAGAAAGTTCCTCGGTGCTTTCCTTAGGAACCAGAGTGTGATTCAACCTCACTGTATGTCTGTGTTTATTCAGGGGACACTGAAGTGTTGAAAGGATAAGTGGGCTTGCCCTTCATCATCTAAGAATTGCATGATAAAGAAGCCTGAGATTTCTTCATCCTCATGCAGGCTATTTTCCATACTTTATTTCACATGCTAGCTAAAATTCTCTGCTTCTTTTAGAACAGGGCTACAGAGTTTTGTTGATTATTTATTATTATCATCTTTACTATTGTAGCTATTCTAAAGTGATTTCATAGGAGGATTTCATAAACTGTGGGATTGTCATTTTTTACTAGACGGATCTTTAAGTTCCCTTGGCTACATTCTTAGAGCACTGTCTTTGGAGGTAATTTTTTTTTCCCACTCATGCTTATGTATCCTATTTAAGGCTGATTGTTTTATTTTTCTTTCTGCTTTACTCTTGTTTCAGCACAGCATGTTTATAACACATGGTATTGCTAAAGAGAAGAAAACGTTAATAAAAGACAAAAAAACCCCTTCAAACCTTATATCTCATACACGGGAACATACGGCATTAATCCAATAGTATTTTTAGCTAGGGGAAAAAAATTAGCTCTGTTTATATTCATCTAGCTTATTTTTGTCTGTCCTACTGCTCTCCCCCTGTTTCTTCATATTTCTTGAAGTGTGTTTTCCACAGCTATAATCACACACAGAAGAAGCTTCAAATGAGGATGTGGTGAGAGAGAAGCAGGAAATCTTGCAGGCATTGAATTCCAGCTATGTTCTAAATTTTGCTTCATAAGCAATTTAATAAATCAAATAGGTTGTATGATGACAAGTGTTACATGGGATTGAAGAAAGAGTGGAGAAAATGCCTAAACCTCTGAATTTTTCCCAGTCAATGTTGCCTTTTCAGTCTTAGTAACTATTTGTAATTGTGTTCAAATTGTATTTTTGTAGGGAAATAAGCTCCCAGCTGTAGTATTTATATAAAATAAGATTCTTCCCACATCTATGTGGTTACCACTGAAATGCAAGAAAATGAAATGCAGGTTTTAAACATTCTTAACATTGTGCGTGCCCTTTAGAATAGGTGTCTTTTGAGTACTGACATTTGATACCCTGAAATTCTCTGCTCAGAGAGAACTAGCTTTCAGCTGTTTTTAGAATGGTTAGTGGTGTTTGTGACACTTGCTGTGGAGAATAGGGATATTTGGGTAAAAGAGAAAGGGATAAGTAGGCGTTATTCAAAAGATACCAACTCCCTACATGTAGCAGGTGCGCAGTAGTTCTGAGCAAGATCTAATGAATATTACAGATTTACAAAAAAGAACATTTCTGGCATTGGATTGCTTTGGTAAATTTTTGATTTATTAAATTCTCATGGTAATCATAATGTTTTCCAAATGGGGCAAGACTTTTTTTTTATTCTGGTGTAGAAAAATGTTCTAAATCTTAGATTCAGAAACTAAATACATAGGGTAATATTGACAACAGCAGTGAGTTTTGTTCTTGTTTGCAAGTTTGAGTTTTTTTTTTGGGGGGGGGTTTGTTTGTTAGGGGATTTTTGTTTGGTTTTGTTTGGTTTGGTTTTGGATTTGTTTTCTTTCTGGGCGTGTCCTCAATTAAGTAATAGGTATTTGAAAAAGGACCTTTTTAATTCCTTCAGAAAAAGTTCGGGAGATCCAGGAAAAGCTTGAAGCCTTCATAGAAGCCCTCCATCAAGAAAAGTAGATTGTTCAAGCAGGTAATTCTGTGTCGATCATAAAAAGATTGCCGCAGTTTTCTCATTGCTCAGTATAAAATGATTATCCATTTCTGTTAGGTGCACGTTTTCCTACAGACTTTGTGAAAATTCCATTTTTTTCTTACTCCAGTGCCTGACTGCTGCTGCTTCTCGCTTTTTATCTGCAGATCTTTACTCTCATCTTTTACACTGTAAGCAGGTTTTCTACACTGAATAGAAACACAGTTACTGTCTAGTTATTCAGATATTGCAAAATGCCATAAACTATTTGATTACTCTCAGTTCATTATTTTTAAAAGTGTTAAGAGAAAGAGATGTAGGTAGCTGGAATCAAAATTTAGGGAACACTTGTCAATAAAAGCATTTTGATTATTTTTTTTCTTAAAGGCAGTATGTATTATTAGCAAAAGTATTTGAATTATTTCCAACCTTTTCTTCTATATTAATTCTCCAAAACGTAACCCTAAAAGCTGTCAAATGTTTGCACACATTTTAAAATAATCTCCTTTCTGTTTCAACAGCCACTTTACACAGGAACACAGCCTTTCCCAGGTTATCTTGCACAAAGAAGACTGAATAGAAATGACTTTTGTGTCCCATTCTCTTTCCCGTCCTTTTGGGGGAGCATCATGCGATGTTGGAGGAGAAAGAAAATAATGTCTCATGGGACTGAGAAGTTCAGTTAAAATCCACCTGCTCTTTCAATTTTTGAAGCTATGTGCACATGACAGAAGAATCTGACTTGTGTGTCAATGAGATATCTTGGAAGCTTGCCGAAGTTGTATAACGAAGGGGCTTTTTTGACCTGAAAAGAAGAAAAGCTTTTATTTTTGACATCTGTCTTGTATGGTTGAGCTGGATCAGATTCATAAAATAATTTTACCTTTTGTCATTTTCTTGCCTGCAAATGATCCTGGGAGTTTGACATAAAGTTTTAGTATTTGTATGTACATTAAAATGCCCTTCTAAGTAATGCCATTTCTATTTGTTGTATGCTCTGTGTTGAGGCATTCTCTGATCACCGTGGTACAGATTTAAAAGCATGAAATAGAGAACTTGAGAGAGATCTTGGATTTTGTTAAACTCCTAAACTCGAGAGAGAGACACATCATCCAAGGAATTCTTGTGCTTTCAAGTGGAAGTACAGACTGCTATTCACTGACACCTTAAAAGGTTTGGCTCAGGAAACAACGTCAATAGCTGCTTCTTTTACTCTTTCCTTCCCAATATATGTTGTTACTCTGGAATCATAGCTGATTACATTTCATTTCTGGGATTGCAGAGTCTATAATTTTCTTGTTAACTACTCCCTTTACCATAGATAGAAAGTAACCTGATTGAGTACATGTTAAATGTAGAAAGATACTCTGTAGAATTCCAAGTCATTCAACCTTCTTAACTCAAAAAGGAAGAATGCAGTTAATCTCATTTTTGTAATAGCTATTCTAAGACCAAAATCACTTCTGTAAGAATGTTACGCACAAGATCCTTCCACACCCATTTGATTTCTATCATTCAGTATAGTAAAAACAGTAAGTAGTCTTTGTTTTACTGCTTTTCAGTTTTGCCATAGAAATGTCACTCCTGACAAATTTAGCATGATACAGGCTCTCTGTCATAGGTGCCTGGTGATTAAGCACCACTATTTTTTTTTCTGTCCACACTTTGCCACAAATGATCTGGATACACTTCTGAGGAAGAAAATATTAGGCCTGAAACAGTTTGTTTTGCAGTTGTCTGATGAAGTATACAGAAAAATGTACCCAGGTTTATTTTTCTCTTTTGAAAAGCTGTTGATTCTGATGTGTGCAATTAAAAGAAATCTGAACATTTTCCAACAGATACTCTTTCCATTTGCTCTCAGAAGAAACAATACAAAGTTTCGTGAGATGTTCCCCACATGTTTAGAAATAAAATCTTTAGTTAAGTGGACAAAAATTCAGCATAGAGCTATTCATAAAATGCTGTTAAAAGGTTAAATATTTCAAGGTGATCTAACAATGTTTGGGATTTTCTGTTTAAAATTACTTCCTGAAATTGAGTGCTTGAGAACAGAAAAATGAAAAAATGGCTTGTTATCATCATTCTCTGAAGATAACTTCAGAAATGTAAGTTTGCATAATCCTGAAGGCAGAGTCCTTAGGTTGTATAGCAAATGGAAAAATCTGTACTTCTGTTGAATCATTCTTTGTAAAAAAAGAAAACAACAACAACAACAGAAAAACCCTACAAAAAACCCCACAACCCAACAAAAACAAGAAAGCCACCCAACCCAAGACCAACAAAAAAGAACTATGTATTTGCCTAAAGTTCGCTGTTTGAAACTTGTGGAATGTAAATATTGCAGAATGTCTCATACAGTGGCCAATTGTTCATTTCTTTTAGTGTGATGTTCCTATAGTTTTACTTTTGACTTCTCTGTGCTGCTCATCTAAGACTTAGCATGATGTATTCCATGAAAACTAGGTATTTATTGAATAAAAATGTAACTGAAGGAATAATAAAAATGTGGGATTTGAACACAATGTCATTGAAACCAGATTCAGAAATTACTTTGGCCTTTTTCCTCATATGTTAAATTGTGACAAAATATGCTATTACTGATATAAAAATGCCTGATTCAGAAATGCTGTGTCAGCACCATGTTAGTTGTAACTTTACTGTTAAATTAACTTTACTATCTAAATTAATAATTGCCTTACCATTTATGTAACACATTTAGACAAAAGGGTCTTATGAAAATTACTATGTTGAAAGCTAGGTCTCTGGAAGTTCAGACATGTCTCTGGAGATTCAGACAGTGAATTAAAAGTATAAATGAAGGCTGGTTATGGAGTGTTAGTTTCAGATGCATTTAAAACAAACATGCTTACTGGGGCAATGGGTTTGAGAACTATAGAGCAATCAGGTTACCAACCCATGAATTCTTTTAGTTGAAGAGAAATTTTACAAAATTAGTTTAAAAAAAAATTCTCTGTAAATCTCTGTTATTGTGGATGCTGCATATGTGCTCCACAAAGCTTAAAATGCAGGCATGGGCATGTTAGGATCAGTGAAGGGCTGTAATGACATTAACTTCATTAAGCATGATTAAGCTAACCAAAAATGGTCTTGACAAATAAGTGAGAGGCAATTTTATGCCTTTTTTTTTTTTTTCCGCTGGATTTTATGTTAAGGTTAGAACAAGGAAGAGTTACAGGAAGCTGTGCTTATATCGCTAGTAGGTTAGCATCACATAAGAAAAGTAAAAATGGGCTTAATGTGTGCTGTTAGTTGGTGGCTTCAGAATTGGTCTTTGTAAGGAGTTTCTCACTAGTTAGATGTAGTTCTGTTAAGCAGCGTAAGAAGGATGTGCTGACTATTACAGTAGTTTTTAGATGGTAAAAAGTTACTTGAACTGTCTCCAGAATTTATGTGATACTGAAAAGTATGTCATTTCAAATTGGTTTGCATAAGTTTAGGATATTTTTCTGCATTACATATACTACCTTCAGATTCTGCATTAAGCAGTTTATTGTAAGAAACAAAGACTAATCCATAACTTCTGTGGCTTTTTGAGATTAGGAAGGGGATCAGCAAATGCAAATATAATTATTCCTTAAGTGGATATTTCTTTTCCAAAGAATGTTCTTTACTATCATGTAGATATGGTATTTGCAAATGGTAATAGTATTGTAGCATCCTGTCATGCAGTAACTTAAAAAAGGATGTCGATTTCCAGGTAATCCAGAACAGTCCATGAAAGGAGTTGTGAATGAGCCAAGGTTTAATTCTTAATGGCCAAGGATTTTTCTGTCTCTTGTTCCTGAAAAAGGTACAAGTGGTGCTTTTTCAAATGTTGAAAATTATCCCTTACGAGTAGCTACTAGTAAACAGTTAAGTTTATATAAGTTGTCAGACCAGAAGAGAAATGAAAAACTTGGAAATCTGTTGAAGTGTCAGAACCAAGTCTAGTTAAATTAGAGGGTGGAAGTGTGAAATTCTTAGTCATTACATATGTACTGGTATGCACTATTTCACCATCAAGGGTATATGAATTAGGTTTTTTGAGTATGTTTTGAATCTAAACTAAGTTATGATGTATTTCCAAAGCTGAAGTTTAGTAAATTTAATTTTCTTATACCTTAAATGTAACTTAGTAACTCTCAACAGTCATATTAAAAAATATGCAAGAGGTTTCATCAGCTGAGAAATACAGAAATACGGCATCTCTAAGTCTGACCCAAGGCTTCTTGAAGAACTCTGTTCTTGTGGGGATTTGGTACTGGAGATATCTGTAGGATATTTTTATGTCAGGTAAGGTGTTGCTATATGAACTCAGTCTGTGATGATGTTGCTATATGAACTCAGTCTGTGATGATATCTCTGTTTTTGCAGAGTTGCAGCATGAGTTTTCTTTGACTGTTTGTAATGTGATTCTGGGTCTTGAGGTACTTCGGAAAATGTTCCAGTCATACTCCCTGACTACATATGATGCCCTTGCAGTGACTTGCAATCTCCAAGTTACTTGTTTCTGTTAGTTTAGTTTATGTCAGTTTAGAGCTATTTTGTCCTGTTCTTTTCTGTAATTAGTTCAGTAAGCCATCTTCCTTCTCATTCAGTAAGGTAAAATGCATTGTAAAGCCCTTGCAAGGCAGGTCATATGTAGTCATGTAACTCTGAAAGCTGAGGTTTGTCAAAAGTGCTGTATGTTCTGTGTGGCTGTGATCACAGACTTTCTACAGAACCAGGCTCTTACCAAGGATTTTTCAGTGTAAAATGCTACACAGAAACAAAGGGAAGAACCTGAAAGAGTATGAAGATTGTAATGATCGTTCATGCTGCAATGCTGGAATGGAAAACCTGTGCAGATTTCTGTGTACACAGATCTTGCATCTGCCATCACTTCAGTGCTGTAGCGCATCAGAAGGTGAAATTATCAAAACTGTTGTTCTGTAAGAAATGCTAAAAATCACAGGTGTGATTCTGGTTTTGGCTGCAGAAGTGATCCAGGAAATAGTTCTGAAGTGCTGCTGGAATGGCTTGTGAAAGAATTTAGAGCCAACCTCGGGAACTGTTCTAAAACATTTCTGAAATTGAATCTAGGTAAGTTTCTTGGGTTGGTGCCGTCAGCCAGTGGGGAAATACTTCCAGAAGTGGCTCTAGAAGTGGTTGTGCCAATTGAGTGCTTAGCCTAGCAGCTATTGTAGTGATTCTCACATTGACTCTCAGTTGGGTTCTAGGCATGGTTCTGGAGATGAATCCAGAAATAAACCTGACATTGACTGTGGGACTGATTTCTGGAATTGGCTGTAGGTGCTGTTCTAGAGGCACTTCCAGGAGTATTTCTCGCCATTTCTCTTGAAAAGCTGATTACTGTGCATAGCTAGAACTGGTTGTGCGTTTGTTTGTATAGAACCGATAAAAAGCTGTTTATTTGCTGCAGTTGGAAGTCCATAGGATCTAAGAGCGCTTCCAGAGCAGCATGTCCTAACCTGTGTGGTGATTGCATGTTCTGACTTCAGAAATGATTTCGGAACTATCTTTGATTAGTTGACAGCCCACAAGATGTGCTTTGTTCAAGTTTTTCACCCAAGGGACAGTGAACTCCTTGAAGGTTAATCAGTGGTATATTTATTAACATCTTGGATTATACCATTCCTAATATAGGGGAAGATGCGAAGTTTGAATTTAAAGGGTATTTTATAATGAGTTGTATAACAGAAGTAACATAAGTGTTCTATCGTTTTTAACATTTTAGAGACTTTTTTTTTTTTTCCTTCAGGAAAGAGCTGAGCATCACTGGGCAAGACTGAAAGGTGCCACGTCTTTAGAACTGCAAGGGACAGGCACATTCTGGTTGTGTTCTGTTATAGTCAGCCTTGCCATGTAGCCTCATGAAATGAGTGTTAAGGTAACAGTATGCCCCGTATGCCACGATAACATTTGAAACACTATTTTGCCTCATCTCCACAAGCCAATTGTCTGTGGGTTTTGATGTTTAGAGATGGAACATTCATTGCAACCTTTCTTACAATCAGTCTGTTCTGGATCATGTGAAAATCAACATCCTTTTTTGTGTTGCTGCCTGACAGGATGCTACAATACTATTAGCATTTGCAAAGAGTTTGCTCTGTCTGATAGTGCAACCCCCAGATCACAGGCTGCTCAGTTTATGTTTCTCTATTATGTGAAAGACACAAAGAAGCTGAAGGCTGTCAAATCTTGTAATGTAGCAAGCGACCCCAGAGCTTCATTCTGCTTTATATCATCCCTTGTTCTCCATCCCACCCCTTTCCTTGAATGGGCTCTGAGGTAGGTAAATGAATTCAGTGGTATGGTAGGCAGATGATTCCTTTCTGACCTCATTCCTGTACCATTTGTTTCCAGGCTTGTTAGAGGGAAAGGACATATCTGAACCTTTTGTTTCAAATAATTTTCTTGCAGGTTGGGGAGTTAATGCAGACCTTGTCTGAACTCACCCAAGCGGAAACTGTTCTGGGTACAAGTCATGACACGCTTGGTCCCTTGGAGTTGCCAGATTAAAGGAGAATGCAGTGAATTGGAATTCTTTCACATTTGGCATTCCTTAAACACCTGGATACTTCTTTTTTTCTTTGGGGGGGGGGGGGGGGGGGGGGGGGGGGGGGGGGGGGGGGGG
>JAOEHY010012327.1:15915-26392 GCA_025447955.1 Psilopsiagon aurifrons
GGCCGGGCGCCGCCAGAGGCGCAGCTCCGCCTCATGCCGGGCCACGGCCCCGCCACTACCCCGCCGGCCGCCACCGCGGAGCCCAGCCGGGACCCGGCGGAGACCTACTGCGCAGAGCGGTGGCACTCGCTGTGCAGCTTCTTCGTCGGCTTCTGGGAGGGCTGAGGCGCACTCGATTCCCGCGGTGGCATCCCCGCCCTGCCTGCCCTCCCCGCACCTCCAGTTTCTCATCTTTCAGCTTTTCCTCTCCAATAAAGTGGTAACTACTTTCTGCCAAGAAGCTCACGCACTCTTTTCTCTTCAAAGCCCTGTAATAACCTTCAGCACTGCTGAACAACACGCATGACATCTGTCAGCTGAGATGAGAACATCTAGGGACAGTTCATGTAACTCGAGTATATTAAAGTTTTTCGAAGGGACAAACACTGTGAGACAGCTATTCTCCCCCACTCCCCTAATAAATTTCTGTTAGCCTAAAGGTTACACAGAAATGGCCGAGCTAGAAAACCAGACATTTACACCAAAATAAAGAACAACAGAGAGTTCACTAAGCTCTAAATCCTAGAAGCAGCTCTTCCTTACAACGACTTCACAAATTAAGCAGCTGCTCCAGTCCTGCTTCCACAGGGCAGATGGTCACTGACTATCTTCAAACAGGAATACAGAGTTGGTTGAGAAACCAGCTATGAAAAGGCTGAGAAACT
This sequence comes from Psilopsiagon aurifrons, assembly GCA_025447955.1. Lineage (NCBI taxonomy): Eukaryota > Metazoa > Chordata > Aves > Psittaciformes > Psittacidae > Psilopsiagon > Psilopsiagon aurifrons. Next base: position 16,620 of record JAOEHY010012327.1, read on the forward strand.
CTGAAGCAGGCAGGTACACTTACTGGATTTGGGAAATTAATGGTGTTTCAGCTAGGTAATGAGCTAAGGCCAATACCAGTCACATTTAGAGGGACATAGTGTTGAAGTAGGCAACTTGTTTTACCAAGGAGGAAGGGTTTGAGAGGTTCAGCACTATCCACTCACTGAATCACACCTCTGTGGTACCTTTTGGTAAGGGGAGCACAGGTTCTCCTCAGTCTTGATTTCTCTCTTTTAGACATATCCCACTCAACTTCTCAAAAAAGGACTGATTTCTACAGCCTGTACTTGACTGCATGTCAGCGGCTTCTCTGCCCCCGCCCAGCACAGCTAGCGCTCACTGCCTAACCAGGTCTCTGCCTCTGGAAAATACACCTCTGTCAAAGCTCTAGCATTACAGGTGAGTGTCTAGCTGTGTCATATATATTCATATGGCAGCATTATTTTCCTTGCTGGATTACAGAATTTCACCTTTTCATACAAGGAAAATGGCAACAATGTGTTATAAAAGTTTGAATTTCACAGCCAAACTGTTGACAGGCTTAGGACAAGGACTAAGCCTGACAGGTACACACAGCAGCCTACAGACAGGATGTGACTGAGCTAAACCAGAATTTTAACTATTTAAAAATTATCTTCACCTTGACAAGAGAGAAATAATTTCTGACTTATGGTCCTTGCAGCCTGAATGCTCGAAATCTGGCAAGATAACAAGTAGTGCTCACTTCCCTTAATGTAATTTCATTACCTAATTGTACAATTAGAGCTGTTTGAGAGTGATGAAATACTGCCCAGGGACAAATTCAGTGTCAGTTCTGAAATCATTTTATAAACCCTGAACTACAGAGTGCTCAGAAAGGTTATGCAGTGAGAGCTGCTTATTGCTAGTCCTTATGTGGCCCCTTCAGAAATCCTCTAAATGCACCTAACCTACAACATAATGTGCTTGAAGAAAGCCACATGAAAATGGGAATTGCTAAAAGCACTGAGCCAGAATTGTGGCTTATGTATCCCTGTAAATATGTGCGTACCTTTGCAACTGCCCTTGCAGTTACAATTAACACCATTAACCCCCAAGTTTAATTCAGAAGGAGTATGGGACATGAACACCGAGCTACCAGTCCCTGGACCTGGTTCATATATCAAGTGCCACAGACAGACCCGGGTATGGTCCCAGTGCAGGGGAGCGGTGGTGGGAAGGAAGCCACAAACATGCCCCACTCTGCAAACCAGCTCCTCACTGCTGCCCTATGCACATCCAGGTGCATGCCCATGCCTGGGAGCACTTACAGACTCTATATGGTTTTAAGGATGGCTGTGAGGAGGCTACCAAGAAGCAGCAAGGATCTGCTCAGTGGCTCTCAAGAGGATCTGGACTGTTGCATACAGCTGTCAGTGCTTAGGCATTTTCCTTTACCACAACCAGTGTGGATAATCCTCAGCAGCATTATACAGATCACGATCATCAATGTATGCCACTTACACAGTGAGTATTTTAATGGCAGCTCACTTTTCCTTCGTGTGTGTGTCACACCAGCAGCTGTACAGCAGGCTGCTGACCATAGCATTGCACAGTATCTTGCAATAATACACAGCTTTGTTTTAATTCCATGGCACTGGCACAGCAGCTTTCTGCAGTGTTGTTAGAGCTTGCATTCTGCACCATCCAATGCAAAGGTGGAACACCATGGCAACTGAGCTGCTTACCCACATTGCCTGCATTAGAAAACCCATCTAGGAATCCTGAACAAATTCATTGTTTTAACCAAGAGGGAGAAAAAAGAAGAGGATCCCTGGCTTTTTTTCACCACATCATTCCCCTGACTCTCCAAAAGACCTCAGCCTTTCTCATAGCACCACCAAGTAAGGAAATGCAGCAACCTGAGATATTGCATTCATTGCATTTATAGTGGTTGATAACACAGCTGCCTGATGCTGCATAGCATATTCAGGTTTTTCACTGGGTACTGTAGACCACAAAGGCTGGAAAACTGCAGCCAGATTCTTAAGGTCAGTTTTAAGGGGAAAGACCACAGCTTTTTGCTTCCTAACTCAACATTTTCATCTTTTCTTATGATTAGGTGACAGCTTACGTCAGCAGCTAAGCCAACCAAACACAGGAAAGTTTTGTAGCCATGATCATCACCTCCAACAGAATCTGTTCCCTCCCAGCTCCACCATAACACAGACTTGTATGTCTCATCCCATCCCATCCCCTCCATTTAGTTCAGACACCCAAACCCACCCACACACCCCTGTGTAGCCAGCCTTACCTGTGCTTTCCCACTGCAGCTTTGGTGGTCCTTCACCTCTTCTCTCATTTCTGGCTCCTAGCATTCCACCCTTCCCTCCTCAGCTCCTTATAGTCACCCAACATCCTCAGAAAGAAGAGCCAGCATAACCAGCCCGCTAGAAGCAAACCCTACTCACGGGCCAGATAAACCTTCCTATCCCAGGCAGAAGCAGGTGGTCCTGGGCATAATTAACTTGCCCCACAGGCAGCTGTAGCTATCATCATAAGGATGTTGCCAGCTGAATGTATGAAGATGCTAGGGCTGTCTGTCAAGGAAAAGAGTGAGCTACCTTAAAAAGAAAAAAAAGAATAAATCAACTGAATTTTTAGCTTCTGGATTGTGATTTCTGGGACCAATAACTCTCTTGAAGTTTTCAGGGGTAAAGATAAAATCAGCTTTATGCCATATTGCACACACAGCATTGCTTTCTGTCATTTGGCTGCTGAGTGAAGATGGTAGCCAGTTTGAATTCACAGTTCATCATGTATTCATGAGACCATACAAACAGATATCTCTGTCTGGAAGTTCCAACAGAATCTCAAGAGCTGGCAATACCATGCTTTTATTTTTCTTCAGAGAGAAAGCTCCAAATGATCAGTGATGCTGAATCTGGGTATGCTGTTAGTGCAGCTGGCATTAATTACTGTTTTTGTACATAGAAACCCTTTTATCTTATTAAATAGCAAACTAATAATTTTTCACCACTTACTGAATTTGAAGGCACAATTACAGGATGTTCCTCCCATTAGGGAGGTTAAAGCAGGCAGTGAGCTGTCTTGCTGTTTGCAGCAATCTCTTCTTACGAAGTGACATCACACAATTAATAAACAAAAATCTTTCTTCACTGTCTGAGCAGAGCTGAACCAAGAATAGGAATCTCCAAAGGTTCAGCAGAAGGGTGGGCCTCACAGTGATGGCAGCTTTAGGCCGATATGGCTGTGAAAAGCATTTCCATTTCTGTAAGTCATCTTGACGCCTGTGATTTACACTGAATTGAGGTGGGAGAAAAGCCCATATTGGCACAAAGCCACTGTGCTCAGCCCTGTCTGGACACAGGGACCACCTCCTATCCTCTGAAGGACCATCCATCCATTTATTCTTGGTCTGTATTATTACAGATATTTGTGACAAATAGTTTTCTGGGAAAGGGGATGTGGCTACTGCTTTGGGCTACCAGGATTTATGCTTAGCCTAGGTCTCCATCCTCCTTGAGGCTGTATGTCCCACTGGCTGAATGAGAAAAGTTCAATGCCCTATGAAATAACAGGAGCTAAAGAGAGTCCAGCACACACAGGGCTTAATTGTCAGGTGTTTGACACAAACTGGGATCTAACCCACGTTCCTGCACCGCAGTACGAAGAGGAGAGCTGCATTTCCATCTTATTCATGCCTTTACAATTCCTCTGAACACTTCATGATTTCAACAGCCAAACTGAACCACAAGAAATGAAATCTGGTCAGGCAGCCTCAGTTCAACTCTCAGCTCTATCAACTCTACACACCTATGTCTGCATATTTAATATTTCCGCATCTGACTGTTTGAAACTCAGTTTCCTACCAGACTTTATGACCAACCTGTTCTGGAGGGAGCCTACAAAGGGATGCTATTGCTTTGGAGTCTCGTGGTGCAACTTAAAAGCCATGAGGCTACTAACAAATAAGAATGAGCTGAAGGCACAACAAACCCCCCACCAAAACAACTGTTCAGTTGGGAACTGGTTGGGTAATGGGACCCGAAATCTTTGGGAATTTCTCTTTAAATGCCCCTGACATATTGTAGGCTCTCCCTTGTGCTGTGTACCCTGTCTGAGGCTCACTGTAAAGCCAAGCAACACAAGAGGTGACTGAATGGCAGGCTTTGACATTTTGCCAAACACCAAACTCCTTCCTTTGTAATGATTTGGATTTTTAAGAATTCCAAGCTCAGTTGATGAACGCAATTACATGAAAGAGGCCTTTAATGTACAGTATTAGAGTTTAGATTAACTCTCCCAGCCCTCACACTCCTTCCTTACATGGAAGGGGTCTGTAAAGCACGAGCATGTATAAAATATCTACGGCTTTAGAAATAATGCGGCGTTTCAGGGCTTAACCTTGTTTGGTATGTGCCATGCTTTGTGCACTGTGTACTGTCTGCACTGGCCTTTCAGATGGGAAACACAGTTTATTTCAAGCTTTCAGAAGGTTAATGATGCGTCTGTCTCAGAGGGGCTGTGAGGCACAGCCTGAGCTGAGCCCACATTCCCACTGAACAGTGGCATGGCTTCATCACTGGGCTCAGATTTTACTGTTGGCTTCAGCCTTCCCATGGAAGAGCCCTGAGGTGCCCTGGCTTGCCCTGGTCTCCCACATAGCCCTGGCTGGCAAGGACAAAGGCTGAGGGTCACCTGTGGGGTCTCAACACACCAGGGAAACACACAGATGCTATAAATTGCGTACGTTATAAATACATTGTATTTTATATATATATATATATATATATATCAGAGTCCTTGCTGGTGGCCTTTGCAACCTGGATGGGTACATGCATTCAATAACAGCTCCCTGCTGGTGTGTGCCCTGAGCAGAGGCCACTGCTGTCTGCTTGGGTGGTGCCTGAGATGCACATCATTGACATGCTAGCACCTCACTCACCCATTTTACTCCCAATGTGGATCAGCTGGAGAAGTTTTATGTTCATCCCCCTGAGAAAATCTGGGAATAATTGCTCCTTATAAAATAAGGCTTCTTAGGATCAAGTTTCAGACTAATTTCAGACTATGACATGATTTGCTGTTTAAACTGTCATAAATCGAGAAAATATTTGATGAAAGTGTTGAGGTGAACACAGAATCCAGTAATTTTTGATTACCAGTTCACAAAGTGCTGAAGCTAAAATATCTATTTAACAAAGGGAGCACAGAGAAAATCTGACCCTGTAAAAAAGATCTAAATCCTAAAATGCAAAATTGTGTGCAATACCTACTTTAGAATGCATTCTTAATTTAATAAAAAGGATCATAAAGCATTTATTCCTGCTAATTATATCCAGAGCCCCGATTTAGTGTGGCTACTGGATTCAGCAGATTTTCATGCATGATTAATTGAAGGTCTTAGGTCCCAAAATGTCTGAAGGGTTTGAATTTTCATTTGAAAAAGAGCAAAAATACTACAGTAATTTCTTTCTTTTTTTTTCTTTTCCAGACTGCACTTGTAATGAGAAAATACCTGAGATTGATCATGCTCAGAGTTAGTTCAGTGAACAGCAGAAGAGAACCCAGTGGCTCACTTTTTAAAGCTGTACTTCTTTTCAATTCAAAAACTACTGTGCACTTCCTGAAGTCAGCGCCCTCAGCAGCAGCATGAGTTGCACTAGGAGGAATAAAGATAGCTTCAGCCCCATGTGTTTGCTGCTGCTTCTTTTTAATTTTAAGAGTAAACCTTTTCAAAATTATGAATAAATTTATCACTACTGTTCTTTTGATGGGAAAGAGTAACAAGACAGCCGAGACAAGATGTTGAGGATTTAGGGCTGATCTTTTGTCTCTGCTCAAAGACAAATGGTATAAAATTTATATGCATGCTTCTGTCCTGACAGCAAAGGGCTTCGGCAGGGCTCTCACTGAGAGCTAATGGCTCTCGGGGATGCTGCTCTCTGAAGTACCTCGGCATGAAATGGTCTCTTGCGATTCATCTCCCGCTAACAGCAGCTCCAAGACGACAGTCTCTCTCCTTTTGTTTTTGAGGTTTTTTCAGTTCTTTTATCCCAGGCTGAAGCTGCCTGTGTTCTCATTGGAGCCGAGAGGGCGCACTGTGAAGGTTTTCTCCCCTCAGCTCTATTCTCTTGCAGCCCTCAGCAGACTTTGGGGCAAGCTGGAGGCCCTATGGAAAGCGGGGCCTGATGTCATCCCACCCAGCGCGGGGCCAATGAAAGCCCTCCAACACCCGGCTCCGCCACACACGTACACATCAATGGCATCTTAATAGTTTCTGGGGCTTTTTAAGGCTTTATTAGTCCATGGTAAATAGCAGCGGTAACGTGACAGCTCATTTCAATGGGTGTCTCTGAGCCAGGAACTTTACGGTGTCAGAGTCATGTAGGAAAACAGGACCAGGAAACAAAAAATAGTTTGGTTTAAGAAGTTATTATACCTCTAAGGGATATAATGTCTCCTGTTTTCATTTCTGGGAGTCAAGGCAGCCCTGGAGCAGGGGCCAGCCACGCACAGGGGCCCTTCTGGGGACAACACTGGGCCACCAAGAGTTTCTGGACAAGTGACCTGTTCTGCCTCTACTAGGATGGTGGGAAGAGCCCAAATTGCCTGGTGCCAGCTGCTTTTTTCCTTCCAATGTGCCCAAATGGCAAACGTAGTTTAAAAACAAAAGAACATCACAGATTTAGGAATGCACACCCAGTGCCATCAGCATATAATCTCTCACAGTTTGCTCTGCCTTTTATGGGAGTCCTCATCTGCCATAGCTGTGCAGACGTTTCGTTGCCTTCTTCATGCTCTTTGCTGCCCCAGGAAATTAGATGCAGATAGTCATGTACATTTCTGCCTCTGTAGTTCCTCTGCCCATGATTTGATGGCATGGTGGGACTCTCAGAGACGCTAAATCCTGTTAATCAGAAAATAAGGCTGGAAAAATAATTTCCTGAAGAAGAATAGTTTTGGTTGTTTTTTTTTTTTCCTTACGTAGTCTAGATAAGGACTAAGTACTTATAAGTACTTTTTGTAAATTTGAAATAGTGATTTGTTGGTTACCTTTTCTTTTCTATGCATCTTGGAAATCCTGTTCACCACATGCTTTTGCAGTTAACCCAGTTAGCTGGCACAGCACCCCAAGGCTGTGGAACATTGCTTACGCCATCAACTTCAGTCAGCAGAAGGTGACCTTGCAGCTGGAAGGGGCGGCCTTGTCCTTTTTTTTTTGCTGTTGCCTATGCTCTTATGTCAGTGTGTTTATGCAGCCACATTGCAAATGAGATTGGGGAACCAGGCCAACATTGTAGGGCAGGAGAGGTTTTGACTGGGTCAGATTCCCCAAGTGGTTGCATCAGCAGCAGGGAAGGAATGGCACGGGAGCTGAAGTGGGTATCTAAAGTTAGGTGAGCCTGGCTCTTTCCGTGACAGAACTGCTGAAATCCCACTGGAAATGGCCGAAAGTCTACAGCAGAGGCTTTTTGTTTCTCGAATTAGGGGTCCACTATGATCCGTTTATTTATGATTTACTGTATCTGCTCCGAAGAAAGGGTGATTTCAAACTAACTACTATCAGTGTTTCTCTTAACATCATGTACAGTCAATTAAGCAGTGGAGTTGACCCAGTATAATTACCAAGCTCCCCACATGCATTTGCTAGAGCATCTAGAGGGTGCCAAGCTGGCCCAGCAGCAGCATGGAAAGGCTGTGGATCTTTGGCTCTAAAGATCACCAAAACCTTGAGATCTGTGTGGTTACACAGAACTAGCAGCAGTTCTGTTTGCCCCCAACCTGTAAATGCTCTGAGTTGCATTTTCTGGGCTTGGGTCAGCTGCTTGCTGTTGTTTCCAAGCCTGGCAGGCAGCGAGCTCCTGTGCAGCTGAACTCACCGCCTCCAGCGCCCTGCCACGGCATGTCTCAGATGGTTTATTTCTATCTAGAAAACAAAGCTGGAGGGCAAAGAAATGGCTGTTTAAAGGGGTTGATCACTCAGAGAAGCTCAACCAGTGAAGAGAATGTGACATTTTTTGCTGTGATGACAAAAATCACAGCCTCACTGACATGAGCTAAAAGCTTCTCTGCTGCTATCTAGATCAGAAGCTGTATTAAACACAGTCCTTGGCATTGCATTTAATGAGGCTATAATGCTGCACTTTATACCCTCCATTGTCACTCCTACTCACACCTGAAGGCTGACAGCCACACTAGGGCTTGAAGGGATGATGGTCACTCTTGGTGGCCTGTGCTTTCATACAAGTTTTGTGGACTCTTACAGATGTGCATTAGCCGTTCAAGTTCATATGTGTGTGAGCTGATCCCTAGTGAAGAGCATCCTTCCCCGAGTGAAGGAGCTTATTACAACTGCTGCTGCTATTGGTTTGCATCAAGATTGCAACTGGAAGAAGTCAGGGAAAGAAGTATGATTTCTTCTAGCTCTGTTAAACCAACACTGCTGTGGAAAAATGGTAGGATATAAAGGGAGAAAGCCCTCCCTCAGTCTATTAAAATGAGCCATGAGCACAATACCAACGTGGTAAGTCAGGGCAATATGCAAATGACTGCATGTCCCAGAAACCCTAATCCTATCAAGAATGCAGAAAATGTTAATTTGACCATCTTTCACAGCTCATAAATCTATCTGTAGCAAAGCCAAGCTGCCAGATGTCATGGAGTAGCACTTCTTTGAGGCTGGCAGTCTCAGCATAGATGCCTGATCATGCCTCAGTAAAGACCAATAAAGAGCATTGTTTGTGTGGCCTGAGAGCAGCTTCTCACATTTTGCTACAATAGAGGAAAACAGTGGGAAATGTGAATGACTGATTGGCAGAACTGGTGGTCTCACTTGTCCTGCTTTCCACATACAGAGCTATACATTTCACATGCATTGTACATCACTAGTATGCAGATTAATCTGTGTTGTTCTTAACAATTAGTGGTGTATGTTCTTCAACTTAATTTCTTGAATCCTAAAGTACAAATACAAGCTAGATACAGTTCCTTTTGCCTCAGGCAGATACTCATTATTTACTTAAAACTACTTAAAATGAAAAACAGCTTTTATTGTGCTGTAATCTTATAATTTAACATTGAGAATAGAAAGATGCTATTTCAAAGCAAGCAAAGTTCTTCAAATCAAAGACCTCTAGGAATATGCACTCAATTTTATCCTTCTGAAAGACAAGGTTTAAAATCAACAGTTGCAATTTAGGTTCTCTATTATCAACCAAAATTAATCTAATTTTTACAATAGGGGTGATGAAACCCTGGCACAGGTTGCCCAGGGAAGTTGGATGCCCCATCCCTGGAAGTGCCCAAGGCCAGGTTGGATGGGGCTCTGAACAATCTGATCTAGTTGAAGTTCCCCTCGCTCACCGAAAGGGGGTTGGACTAGATGAACTTAAAGGCCCCTTCCAACCCAAACCATTCTATGATTCTATGATAAATTGCTTTTACAGTGTGTATATTAAAGCTTCACAGCAGATACTATTGTGTGAAGTTACCTGTGAGCAAGCTGGATAAACCTCACTTTCATCTAAACTGAAATGCCTTTCAGCTTCTAAGTGACTATCACAAACTCCAGGTTGAGTCATAGAATCATAGAACAGTTAGGGTTGGAAAGGACCTTAAGATCATCCAGTTCCAATCCCCCTGCCATGGGCAGGGACACCTCACACGAAATCATGTCACCCAAGGCTATGTCCAACCTGGCCTTGAACACTGCCAGGGATGGAGCATTCACAACCTCCCTGGGCAACCCATTCCAGTGCCTCACCACCCTTACAGTAAAGAATTTCTT
>JAOEHY010012328.1:0-48659 GCA_025447955.1 Psilopsiagon aurifrons
TTATTGGTGGTAGCAGCAGTGGTTTGTGTTATACCTTAGTTACTGGACTGTTCTTATCTCAACCCGTGGGAGTTGCAGTCTTTCAATTCTCCTCCCCATCCCCCTGGGAGCAGGGGGCAAGAAAGAGGGGGGAGTGAGTGAGCAAACTGCCTGAGAGGCTTAAACCACAACAGTTCTTTTTGGTGCCCAATGTGGGGTACGAACCCATGACCCTGGGATTAAGAGTCTGGCTACCTCAGTCGGTAGAGCATGGGACGAAACATTCTAAGCAGTAACTGAAAACACTGGTGTTATCAGCACTGTTCCCAGCCCGAAAGTCAAAAACACAGCACTGCACCAGCTACCAAGAAGGAGAAAAATGACTGCTACTGCTGAACCCAGGACACTCCTTGAATCAGCAGGAAGATTTTCATTGTTTCTGGTATTTTGTGGATTGGCTTCGTCTATCTTGAAATATCTTGACTGGGAGGGGAGGCTGTTCTTCACTGTTTTCACAATTGGTTTACATGAGTGGGAGAGAGTAAGGCATCTTCTTCTTGTGTCCTTAAATGTTGTTAATTTCTCTCTGAAGAGGGAAAACTGTAAAAAACTAAGGAAAAAAAAAAAAAAAAGAGTTGCCCTCATTTTCAGAGCAACCCAAATTTCATTCTCTGAGTGTACAGTGTGGCACAGAAATCATCTGGTTCATTCTGTCAGGCAAAGTACTGATTATCTACTCTGGATACCAAGATAGAAGATAAACACCTCTGAGGAATAATGGTACGTGCAAAGAATAATCGATAAACAAAAATTTGGCCCTTGGGTGAGCATTTTATTTGTGCTCCAGTTGATTGTCAGCATTTAGATTAATAACTTCCAACTGTTCAGGATTGCCCTGATATCTTTGGAGTGTTAGTGTAGCAAGTGTCATCTCTGTCTTACAATGATGGAACTATTTTCTTTTTCACTTAAGTGAATGTGGTCAAGGCCTAACACGTGACTGAATGCAGCATATTTGTTGGAATGACAGCCAGTGTTGATGATGTGACTAAGCTCATTGCAAGGCTGGTAACCTGTTCCTTTGGATAGCTGCTTGCTGTTACGATCTATTTCTAAATTATTGTCAGTCAGTCTTGAGCTGTTGATTCTTGTCATTCTGTTGTTAGTGGTTTCTCTAAGAACTTATATATATATATATGCACACTAGATATATTAATACCTAATGAAATCAAAATGGAATAATCTCAGTCTCAAGATCAATATGAATTGTTGTGATTATTGCTTCTTATGTGGTGAGTATTGCTGTTATTTAGCTGTATTGTAGTGTTGATTTTGTCCAATATCAAGAACACCTTTTTTTTAAGACCACTGTCCTTAGGAAATTAGGATAATGTGATTGTGCCTGTTTATATACCTAATATTGGTGACCTAGTAACTTTGAAACTGGCTGACAGTACACACCTAGATGCTTGGTGAAAAAGCATGTGAATTGGCTGAGGAATAGAAATAAGAATCTCTTCTGATGGAAAAGCTGGAACGCAAGTTCTTGGGAATATAGGGGAATCTGACTGGAGGTGTTACGAATACTCTGACCTCAGCAAAATCCTTAATAGTCATCTATTCTTACTATGTTCTGAGTCTCCAGCTCTGCAGAAGCCATATTTCATTTATTTAACTCATGGAATGACTTCTGTGTGTTTGAAGTGGAAGTGTGTGAAAGGTGATGGAGTTTTGCCAAGTTACTACTTAGTTCTGTAATGTGCTTGCTCTCACAGTCTCTTGTTCTTCTCCCTTCCCTGTCTCTCCCCCACCTCTAAAGGCTACTCCCTCTGTGGGATGTTGTCATGAAAGATGGTTAGTTTAAAGGACATTAGTCTCTGAAACAGAACTTGTGTGTTGGAGATTACTTTACCTCTGTAAAGAATGGACAAGAGTCATTAGAACACAGTAATGCAGGAGGCGTGTAATGCACTAAATAAAATTTGTGCTTTTTTTTTAGAGTTTTATTTATAGTAAGTAGCTTGAGAGAGAAGTGCATATAGGAAGTACAGATATGGAACTATATATTTACCTTCTTTTCCTGCAGGAGAGGATCTACATTATGGGAGATGGAGGCAAAATCTAGCCCTCATGACAGTCACTGTTACATTTTGTAGATCTTGGAATAAACATTGATTATTTCCCTCCTGGAAGACTTAAAAGCTGGGTTTGGTGTGTGACAGACTTGGGGAAGAGCCTGTGATACAGAGGATTTTGGAAGACTGCTTGTTGTCTGTCCTTCTGGGGGGATTGATCTAGGTACAGTAAAATCATTACAAGCCATTGCTGGGGTGTCTGCTTTTTGATGACTTTGCTTATATTTAAAAACTGTGAGACTGGTGACTACTGAACTGCTTTATGTTGTGATGTGTGGTATATAGTGACAGGATTTCCAGAGAAGTGGTTATGGGTAATATTTACAAATTGTCCGAATATCTTTGGGCTAGGTCTGTTACTAGTGCTGAGAAATTGGGTTTGACTTAGGATATGATGACTTTGGTGCAGTTCTCAACTGCCCAATACTGGGACAAGTGGGTAGTGTGTGGCTATCAATTAGTGGTGACATGTAAGTGAAGGCTGTTGGGAAAGAGATGTTAGAAGTAATGCTAGAAAAATAAAAAGCCTGAAACTGAATTGGGAAAACAAACAGAAGTATAGGTGTCAAAGTAGTTTCTTAATAATATCTGGGAACTGGGTCAGAAAATCTTCATCTGGTGGGGTAAGTTACTTTGCCAAATGTGTACAAAGGTAGTTCGAGTATCTTGAGAAATGGGTCTGCTCAGGTGGATGTCAAAGTCATTTTCAGCTGCTTAAAAAGGAATAATTGTTTCCTCTAGATGAGAACTGGTAATGTTAGCAAATGTGGTTCAGATGAGTCTGATAATGAAGAACATGGATGTAAGAGAGCAAATACGGCCATTCTGCTGGAGTGTGGCATTTTCTTACTGGATCAGCTGTGGGACAGATGTGCTTTTCATTGGTCTGTAAAAATGTGTAGCTTCCGGAGGCTTAAAAAACCCAACCCTTGGACAGCCTTCCATAATTTCTAGGAAATTCTCAGTATTTATAGGATGACTAGGGATTCCTGTCACTTCCTTGCTCTGCTGCATGTGGAAGAAAGTCGAGTTCTGGAAGACAAGAGGTCTAGGTGACCACAGTGTGAGCTAGTAGGTAATCAAGAAGTAGCAGGAAAGTCAGCAAGAGAAACTGACTGTGGAATGACTGCTCTGTTGTGTCCAGTTTCAAGGCATTGCATCCATTTACTTTTTCAGAAAGTGTCTATTATTTTCAAAGAAGAAACTGTGAAACTGCTTACTCCGCTTCCCTGCCGTCTTCTGTCGACACTGGATGAAAGAAGGATTCATGTTACTTGTTAATATGTATGTGTCTTTGCTTAACTTTTCTTTGAACATGGATAGAGCGGAAATAGCTCTGAGTCCATATCCACAGCAATGACTTACGAGGATCTGGCCAAAACACTGAAATACAAAGCTCTATTCTTATCTGCAGACAAGTGTTTTAGCTGTCAGAGAAGCATTGCAAAATCAAGATGAATTTCTAGGCTTACTTCTCTCACTTGTATATGGGTATTTTTATTTTTGGTCATATGAGAGAATATATGCATTCCAGATACGTGGAGTCTGAATGCAAGCTATTATTATTTTGATGAAGTATGTTTATGTGTGTATCCTACCGTTTATGTTCTTGTGATCTATGAGATATATTGATTTATTGGTAGATTAAATAGAGTAACAAAACACAGTATGCTACATATTGGATCTGTAGCTTCTTTTCTTGGCCTTGCTGGGCAATCTTCTGGTTGTGAAGAAAGAAATATTCATGTGACTTCCTTGGTAAGTCTGTCTCTTCCATTTTCTTTGCACTTAGACTTTATTGCCTTTTTTCTTCTTCCAATACAGTAGTAATGGACATATGCCTGTATTTAAATCTACTTCTCATAAAAGGTTTGAAAGAAAATTTCTGTCTACTTCTTAGCTTTCCTGAGAAATTCTGCATGTATGATGCCTCATCTGCTGTGTGTCACAATATCCCTGACAACCATATATTTGCAGGATCTCATCCACAGTAATCAAGGTTCTGAGTCAATTGACATCTCTTGCTGTTTATTAGGAAGTGATAATAAAAGGAGATTGCAGGATATGACTAGTTTATTTAAACAAAATAGATTTTATGTGCATAAAACAATGTCATCTTGATAATATTAAGGCCTAAAGAAATTGTTATTGCCTTATACCTCTTTATATAGTCTAGATTTTTTTTTAAATCTCTTTTTCTTTCCATCAATGCTTTCTACTTCAGTGCTAGTTGAGTCACAGTCCTGCTGGTACTTTTTTGTTCTTTTCAGGTATGGCAGGTCCCCTCAACAAGTTTGAAAATTCAAACTTCAGTATTGCAGGTTATTTAAATGTGAAATATTGACAACAATTTAATAACTGAAAGTAAGAGTGAATGCTGCTGAGAACTTAATGATAAATGATGTAGTCTAAGCCACTAAGAGAGCACGTAGTGCATTTTCACCAGTTCTGAGTAACAGCTGTGATTTGTGTTTGGCCTCTCCTAAGATAGTTACTTAATAAGAACTAATGTGCTCACAGCCCAGAAAACAACTGTATCCTGGACTGCATCAAAAGGAGTGTCACCAGCAGGTCAAAGGAGGTGATCCTGCCCTTCTACTCTGTTCTCGTGACCCTACCTGGAGTATTGTGTGCAGTTCTGGTGTCCTCAACATAGAAAGGACATGGAACTGTTGGTGCAAGTCCAGAGGAGGGCCACGAGGATGATCAGGGGACTGGAGCATGTCCTATGAGAAAACAGGCTGAGAGAGTTGGGGCTGTTCAGCCTTGGAGAAAAGAAGGCTGCATGGAGACCTCATAGCAGCCTTCCAATATCTGAATGAGGCCTACAAGGCTGCTGGGGAGGGACTCTTCATCAGGGACTGTAGCAACAGGGCGAGTGGTAGCTGATTTAAGCTTAAACAGGGGCAGTTCAGGTTAGATATAAGGAAGAAGTTCTTTACCGTGAGGGTGATGAGACACTTGATCAGGTTGCCAGAAGTGGTAAACGCTCTATCCCTGGAGGTGTTCAAGGCCAGGTTGAACAGAGCCCTGGGTGACATGGTCTAGTGTGATGTGTCCCTGCCCATGGCAGGGGGTTTAGAACTTGGTGATCTTAAGGTTATTTCCAACCCAAAACCATTCTATGAGTCCATGAATTAAGTCTCTTAGTAGGGTGTTCATCTTTTTCAGTGTTGAGAAACAAAAGCAATGTTAATAGAAGCAATATTAATCAGAAGCTATTCAGTACCATGCTGACCCAGGAAAATCAGTGGCCTACAATATTTTTCCTGCTGCCATATGCTCGGCAGGGCTTTTTTTTTGTTTGTTTTTTAATATGGTAACTCCTCCTTGGTCTGATAGCTCACATATACAGAGATGTTCTTCTATATGTACATGTTTGGGGAGTCCTCATGTTTCTTTTAGTGAGAGTAAAATGAATTTCTTCTTAGCAGTGGCTCTTATTTATACTCAGTAGCACTCAGCAGTATTTTGTTTTAATGGATCTTTGTCTTCCTTTTCCTCCCCTGAAACTGCACATTCAGACTCAGGCATGGGTTGTGGTCACGGTGATCCTGAAACTGTACCTGGGGCTGTCTTCATGTTGTTCTTGAACTTGTTTCCCCACTTCAATTTTGAAAATTAAACACTCCAAAGGAATTTGTTTGAGGTCACTTGCTGTGATTAGTTAGGTCAGATATGCCCTTCATCTTTGAAATCTGGGAGACTTTCTGTTATCCCAAGTATGTTGCAAGAAGTAGTGCAGAGGCTAGAATGCATATTTTGGTTCATGTTATTTTTCTTAAATTCCCTCTTGGTTGAAGCCTTTTCCCTCAGTGTATTGTTAGGCAGTTGCAGAAAGGAGTTGGAAGGAGAATGTATTGAAATTCATATAGAACTTGATGAGTGTCCTCTTGTTTTTGTTTCCATTAACGTGCATTGATTGTTGCTTTCTAACAGAGAAACATGATTTTCACATAAATTTTTTGTAAGTCCTTTTGTTAAATTTGTTTTTTGATTGTTTTTTTTTTTTTTTTGAAACCAGCCACATAGACATTCCCCTGTCCCCCCATGGGACTGGCTTTTCCAGGTTCTTCTGTATCTTTTGGAACTGGTTGTCCTCTTTTATAATAGCTTCTGGTTTCATTTTAGATAATTTTCCTTTATCCAGTATGGTGACAAAAGCTGCGTTATAGTCCAAATATGGTGTCAGTAGCTGTCAGTTAACTCTTAGGCACAGATATGGTTCCTTGATTTCTTATTTTTTTACTGTTTTGTGCCTGTTACCTTATATAGCTTAGTCTCAGTGTAATTATCTGTACTTGTGTTTTATCTTTCTTCTGTTTGTCTTGTTCTTAAGCTGATACTGTTTCCTCCTCTGCGGTGACAAGGATGCTACTGAAATCCTTGCCAGTTGCGGAGGCAGCTGGAGGGAGCATGGGAGTGCAGCCGGGGTGGGAGCTCATGTCCCAAATGGGGCAGGGAGAGAAGGCAGCACCTGCGGGCTGGCTGAGGCTGCCAAACACTGGCAGAAGTGATGGAAAATACAGTTTGGTGGCTTTTATTGATTTATTTGCCTTCTAAGCAGCCAGACTTATTAAATGATCTCCAACCTGCTTTGCTTTGCAGATGCCAATTTCTAATGCAGTTTTACTGTTAAAATAGCAATCTATGCTTGCTCAGAAAAAATCAGTCTTTTTAGCTTACCCATGTGAAGAATGATGCTGGCTCCATTTGTGAGATTCATTATCATTCTTACCATGCCTTGGCTTATTTCAATGTGGGAAGTCTCTCACGACTGCAGGTTTGCTCAAGTTTGGAGGGAAAAAAGTTTTTTGTTAAAAAAAAGGGGGGGGGGGAGGGGGAATCAGAAAAAAAGAAATCTATGATTTATTTTGGCTCCTCCTGTGCAGAGAAAAACCAGATAGAAACAGGATGTTTGTTCCAGGCATCTCCTGCTGACGCTGGAGATGCACAGAATTCCAGAAACTAGAAGACAGCATCTGGATAAATACTTGAGGTTGGATTTTTTTATTTATTTAGTTAGTTAGTTATGAGTGTGATATGGCTTAGTTAAACGTGATGTGTCTGGCCAGCATCAAATCCTGACAAGCTCAGAGAGATGAAGTGGTATTCCTAATTTGCTTGCCCTTCAAAAAGTCATGCTGTAGCGCTTCAAGACTTCTGTTCAAATTAGTACAAAAATGGGATTTTTATCTTTGAAAGTGAGTTTGCAGTAACTACACAGTTACGAGTTAGACTGTATACTTTTTATACCTCAAGAACAGGTCTTTTCAGTGGTGAGAAGAGAATGCTTAGGCATGCTTTTTATATGGACATTAAGATCATGGGTTCAAACTATGAGCTTTAACAAAGTGGTGCTCTTCAACAAAATGATATTTCAAAAGTAAAGAATTTAAGTTACTGTTATAAAAAGAAGTTGTGACATACTCGAACAAATATTGTCAGAGAACCTGGGACTCTTTTCCTGAAAGTTTGGTTTTCTTCATGAATTTCAGTAAAGTTCTAATTGAGATGCTCTGACAGGTTTATTGCCAGTGCTAATTACTTAATTATTCCAGGTGTGGGGTGGAAATGATGCATATTTTTACAGTAAAGGTGCATTTTCATTTTGGTGTCACCAGTTAAGCTTCAGAGAGGACTCCAATGTGAATCTATTTTGCTGGTTTTATCTAGCAGAGTTCATAAGTATATTTCATACTCACAGATGAGTGAGTCCAAGTCCAAGAAATGATTTCAAGAGGCTGCAGTGGGGTTCAGTGGTGATGCAAGACTTCAGAGCAGATGTTGTACTCTCAGTGGAATCTCATCTTGGAAACTTATGTGAATTGGGTTTATTTTATTGTTAAAGTTTGGAAGAATGCCACGGATATCTTCCTTCCTCAATTTCTATCTCTTGTGAAAAATGCAGAGAGGAGGCCTCTTAGAGAGGAAGGCAAAAAATGGAAAATGGAATTCTTTTTTCTTTTGCCAAAGAACATAGATGGAGTTGGAGCTATTCAGTGGGGATATGTTAATTATACTCTGAGTTTGCTTCTTAGCCTTTTTCAGAATTTCAAATGTAGATATTAAATTAGGAAGAAGTTAGACTGAACTTTCATGTGTCAGAACCTCGCTGTTTTACCACAGGACCTCGTAATTTGCATTCCTGATCTATCAGTAACAGTATGAGCCACTCTGAGACAATGATATCCAGTGTCACCCACCACAGCCTTTAACATGAAATTCCACCTAGGAAAAAAAAAGGAGATTCAGTCTCTTAAATCCATGCAACACTGGTTTTTAAAGCTTATTATGCTGGGGGCACACCAGCTTTGCGGAACAGGACCTGAGGGTCCTGATGGACACCACCTTGGGCAGCCATTGCAAAGATGGCTAATGATATCTTTGGGCTGCATTAGGAAGAGTGTTGCCAGCAGGTCAAGGGATGTAATCTTTCCCCTCCACTTTGCACTGCTGAAGGCGCACCTGCATCACTGTGTTTAGTTCTGGGCTTCTCAGTGCAAGAGGGATATGGATGTAGTGGAGGGAGTGCAAAGAAGAGCACTAAGGTGATGAAGGGACTGGAACATCTCTCCTATAAGGAAAGGCTGAGAGAGTTGGGACTTTTTAGCCTGCAGAAGAGAAGGCTCAGGGGGATATTATCAATGTCTGTAATTGCCTGAAGGGAGGATGTACAGTAGACAGAGTCAGGCTCTTTCCAGTGGTATCCAGTGACAGGACCACGGGCAGTGGACACCAGCTGAAACACAGAAAACTGAGAACCTCTGAACATAAGGAAAGGCATTCTTAGTGTGGGGGTGTCCAAGCCCTACACAAGTTGCCCAGTAAGGTTGTGGAGAAGCTCAGAAGACATCCAGACAACTACCCATCCTGTGCAACATGATTTAGGTGGCCCTACTTGAGTAGGTGGATTGGACTAGATGATCTGCAGAGGTGCCTTTCAACCTCCACTATTCTGTGATTCATTAATTTTATTGCAGGCTGTGTCTTTCCTTTTGCAATCTGAAGCTTTTTGCATTGCTTGTGTCACAAGCAATTGACACAGTTAGTTTTGTCTTATATGAACACCAATAACATTGTGTTTCTCTAAGGTGAGGTGATTTGTTTCATGTGTAATTCCATGCTGTAAGTACATTGTAAATAATTGTGTTCCAAGTTCTATAAAGGCTCTAACAGGTACTGTTTCAAACAGAAAAATAATAGAAGAAAAGATTCAGAAGAAATCCAAATGTGAAGAGTCTCTAGAAACATCTGTAATAAAAAGCTTGTCTTTAGCAGTTCATTCCTATCCACTGCTTATCTGCCAAAGACACCTCTGGAGCAGTCTTTCCCTCCTCAAACCCCCTTGGTACTCTGCATCAAATAACACAGAGCTTTGTTTGCTAAGGTTTGAATTTTTTCCTCTTACAGAAATCCATAATTTTAACTCTTATTTCTTGTTTCCGTGGGTATTTTTTACTTTTAAAAAGGGGCTCTCATGCTCTTTGTTTTCGTTGATACACATAATGTGCATTTCAGCTTCTGTTTTCCCTGCTCTTCCATAAGGTTTCAAAAGCAAGAGGCTTTGAAAGATGTAACCTGTAGATGGAAACCACCTGTATTTGTGAACCTCTAGCCCTACATGCTTCCAACAGAAATAAAACTTCTTTAGCCTGGAATTACTTAGTTTTTAGCAAACTTGTGCAGCCATTTAGGGGCTCTTGATTAATTTATCTGCAAAATGGAAACTTTGCTGCCAAAAGCATGCAAGCAAAAGTAAGCTTTGTCAAATGGAGGAAATTCTGCACCATGTGTTGTTTTCCCTTTTTAAAGGACACTCATAAAGTTGGGGGAATGACAGCATTAGAGAAAAGTGAAGAACTTTTGTATTTTTGTATCTTCATTAGTAGTTTTTTCAGGCAGTGTGCTTCGGGGGGAGATACTGGTTTTAACATGTGGCTCTGCCTCCTGGAGGAATATCCCGTGACACTTACTATCTGCCATGTGTGTTTATTTTCCTTGGTTTTCTTAGAGTTATTCTTTAGGTATGTTTTAACATCTGCTTAAATACACATCACATGGAGTTGTGTGGAGCAAGTCCAGGCTAGTTGAAACCTCTCAATTCTTGATCTGAAGTGTGGCCTTTAAGTGCTTCTTATGGTGAATTGCTCTGCTTATGGGCTCGTTCCTGAAATGTTGCCAGTTCTGGAATTGGCATTAGCATTGAGAAATGCATGTGGAAAAAATAGCTGGGGTCCCAGAGTCTAACTAGAATTACTCATTTCATCTTACTAGCTGTCAATATGACTCCTGGTTGTAATTCTGTCCTTAATGTTTTTGAGTCTAACCCTAGATTTCTAGGAGTCTGTGAGTTGATGATGAAATATTCTTAATGTGAAAAGGCTGTGTTATACCTGTAATTTTTTTGCTTATGCATAAAGCTGCAGTCAACATAAAGCTACAGTCAACACAAATGAGGTATAGCTGAATGACCTCTGCTTTTGAAAGTGTGGTATACTTTTATTTCTGTTTTCTGCATAAGATTGGTGCATGATTACATACCTTGCCCCTTTTTTTACAAAAAGTTTGCCCATTCCTTTAAGGGGTAATCTGCCTTACATTAGCTTGTATTTATGTGGAATTACCCTTTACATGCTCTTATTGTGGAGTAGCTGCCATTTTGTAATAGCAAGACAGGGTGTACCTTGTAAAATTGTTCATGAAGCTCTGTCCTGAGCACCAAATTTCTTCAGTGGAAGAGTTCAAAAGATTGTGCTCATTATGGTAAAAAATAGTACCCTTAAGCTTCTGCTTGACCAAACTTGGGGATACTTTAAAACTGGGCCATTATTAATTGTGCAGTAAACCAAAATTATTATTATTTTATGTTTTTAAGAGAAGGGACTAAATTCTGTTCATTTTCATTGTACAGTTTGAAAAAGAAAAATATGCATTAATAAACAACTGTCTGTAATTAATTAATGATCCCCTGGAGAGTGGTTGCTCCCAAGCTAGATAATTACTGTGTAAAATACTAAAAAATTAATCCCAAAGCACATCATGAAAAATCAGCTATGGGTCAGTGAATTGTGGTGATACAAACTGATTTTTTTTATTTGCCTTAATGGCTAAAGTTAACAACTGAAACAAAAGCAAAGCAAAACTTGAGTGTTGAGGTGCATTTTGTCATTCCAAATTAATGAGATTTGTGTTGTGCCACTACTATCTGAAAATACATTTCAGAAACCTACTATTCTTGTGGATGGGGTCAGGAGTTTAAGTACCTTTTAATAACCGGGTCACCATGTATGTCTTAGTTGGATTCATATTATTGGTAACTGAAGTAGATTTTAGTATTTGGTTCCTAAATTCTTAGTAAAGTTTTTGCTATGCATGAAATGCACCCTGCTTTGTGCACCAAGAGCCTCACTGGCTTCCAGGGTAATATATGAACATGTGAAAAATTCAAGTGCTTGTAGAATCAAAGTCCTGATTGTTAAAATGGTACTTAATAAGAGAAACAGGCACAAGCTGGTAATTTTCTTGTTGAAAACAATGGTTATTGCTCAGGTAAGTGTTAGCAGTGTTGATTGATTGCTGACAAGAGGTGTAGAAGTGATTAACATGACAATGTACAAATCTTGTCTAAATTTCTTTTGTCCTTTGCAACTGCAGTAGGTTTCTAGATTTTTAGAAGAAAAAACGCTTTTTTCAGAAAGCTTGGGAGAGAAAGGTACAATTCTTCCACACTTAAGTTTTCCTTATGAAGTCTTTATGTAATGCTGCTCCAGTCTGATACCTATTTCTTTTATACTATTAAGTGAAGCTTTCATGCATGCATAGGTACTTTCCCCCATTACTTTCCTTCCCCACTCCTAAATCCTGCTATATTGTGCCTTAGTATGAACAGATGAACTCTTTAGGCTTTTCAGAAAATGAGCTTTCCCGTTCTTTGTGCATAAGTCTATGACTCTATATAACATTTTAAAAATGGTTTTAGGTAAATGTATGTTTGAGAAATAACTGAAGACATCAGGAAATATTCACAGCATGACTTTCAGTCTTTAAAGGTAATGCGTTAGAAAGACTTACAAACCTGTTTTCAAATGTAAGTGAAAATTTGGCATTGATTCTGAGCCTATTAAACCAGTTTTATCTGAAAATGAATTAAAGTGCAGAATAAATTAATTGCTATCTCTGAAATGATATATTCAAACTATAGATGTTCATGTAAGGCAGGTTGGCTCTTTACTTGCTTATTTAATCCTGTCTTTATCTGCTATATGTTTTGTATATGAACTTTACCATCTTTACTTGATATATTTCTCTTATGCTAACCAGAGGGATTTGGGAGGGGAAGGCAACAGCTGTGCTGCTAGTGTTTTCTCAGCTTTTGTAGAAAGAAGACATGCTGCCCTGCTTTGATTTTTAACTTGAGGCTTTGAAGAGACTGGGGAGGTGGCAGCAGAGGGAATCAAGGATGTTGCTTCCTTTGCATGCCTTTACAGAAGGGGTCACCATGTTCTTTGCGCTCTCTTTGGTAATCTGTCAAGGTGGAGTCCCTCTTGGAGAAGCTTTGCTAGAACTGGAGAACCCAAGTACGGCAGTAATGGGGATATGGAACAGCTGTGTTATAAGGAGAAATCCAGTAGACTAGGATTGTTAAACCTGGAAAAGACCATGATGGGGAGTATGCTAGATATGCAAAACTATAAGTGATGTGTGCGAGGTGAGTAAAAGAAAAAAACCTAATTGGGTGGAGGGAAGTTTCCCGTGGAGAGCTTGATTGAAGTGATATCATTGCCTTGACTCTGCTGTCTGTGTCTTCCTGCAGTAAAGGTGCTCCAGGGCTGGTTCTGAAGGTAAAAGCCTTCACAGGCTTGGAGTAAGGGCAGGTTTTTTACCAAAGATTTGGGAGACCAAAGCATGTCTGGGCAGCAGAGCAGATGTTGGAGGAGGAGACAAATAAAATACATCTGGAAGTGGCTCTCACTGGAAGGGTTTGTGCACTCTCTCAACAGAAACCACAGAACTTATTTGTGTCTATGAGTGTCAGAACAAAGTAGGCTGAGTGGTTTCATCTAATACTGGCATTCTTATGTTCGGGTTTTATTGCTTATAGCTAGGGATGTGTAAAAATTGCAATGGCAGGGTAATGTTTCTTAGGGATAAGTTTGTTACACGGTACTACTTCCACTGGCAAAACTCCAGGCATAGTCATAACTTTGTATTGGTTCATCTTTTGTAGTTCATGATTTATCTTACTCAGATGCCTGGCATAAATGTAGAGAATAAAATAATTCCTTTTGCTGAAATGAATTGTCTCTGAGAAGTCTACCTAATCCTAGAGCTGCTGGCAAACCCATTGTAGAGTAGCCTGGAGCCAAGAAAGGAGAATGAAGAGAAGGAACAATGAAATAAAACTGGAGAATAGTGGAGGCATTTGGGTATTTTTAAGGGAGGGGCAGATGTCGTATTACTTACATAGGATTCAAAATGTGACTTCATTCTCTAGAGATTTTACAAACTTCACAAAACAACACTAATGAAAAGCAAGTGTTTTATTATTATGAAGTTGTATTCTTTCTGCCTTGTTAATAATTCTTAATACTTTAAAATACAACTGAATTGTTTTTCTTCAGCTCCTATTAACATTCAGTTTCTCTTTCCATCCCTAGTCAAGAATAGTTCCACCTTACAACTTGGGTTTTCTGTGCTGTATTTTCAAATGGGACCACAGGGACTTGTTGCTTTAATTTGTTTGTATTCTGTTTTCTTGAAGCTTGGATATCTCTGTGGGCATTTTTCTTGTGCATGCATGCATCTGCTTTTTTGTTTAACAGCAGGGAAGAGTTTTGGGTAAAGGCTCCTTTGCTGTAGAAGTGTAGTAAACCTTACTCTTTGAGCTCGGAAATAAACATTTTATCTATCCTTCAAACTACGAGATTTCAGATGCTTTTTTATTGTCTGTAACAGGATCAAAACCCTCTTTTCTTAAGAACATCCATCTCACTGTAGTAAATCTGATACTGTTTCAGCATGTATTTCTTAAAGCTCAGCTGAGTTTTGTGATAACCAGATAATAGTATGACTTACAGAGGTGAAGAGGCAGATGTGGCTCTGGTTTTGGTTCTGAAAATCCTTTCTTAATGACAACTTTCCTGAAATCATTGTGCTTCTGCAGAAAAAAGGTTTTGTTCAGCCTGATTTTCTCTATTTTTGTATTTCTTGACTTGAGACATAATAATGCTCTATACTTAATAAAGATTATGTATAAGTTTTGACCTCTTTCTTAGTGTTGTGCTTATCATCTGTATTTCAAAATCTTTTGTGTTCAAGAGCTCAGTTGTCTTGCTTGTAGCTCTTATGGTAATATACCACAGGCTGCTGTATATGTCTATTTAGTTTTCTTTATATCTGTGTGTAATTCTGTGGAATCACTTCAGTTTCCTCTTCTCTTTATGTTGGTTCTTATGCTTCAGAGTACTGTTCTCTCAAATTAGCTTTTGATTTTGTTTTCTTTTTTTTTAAATGGGAATATTATTTCTTATTTTCACTCTGTAGTGTTAGAATTTTTGCAGTGTTGGTGCTGTTTACTCTGCTGTTGTTGGGGGTCTGACAGCCATGCCATTCATTTCAGCATTTGCATGAGTTCATAAGTATGCAATAAAATAGCTCTGTGTAGAAAAGTGGGATACAAAAATTTCATATGAAAGGAAATAAAGTAATTTAGGTAGGAAGGGGGCTCAGCAGGTCATTTTGTGTAGTCTCGCAACTGAATAATTTAGAAAAAATCCTGTAGAAAATAGTCATAAAATAAGAGAAGCTGGAGGGGTTGTAGTTCTGCTCTGAATTTGAAGAAATACAGAAGCCCAAAATACAGAGGCCAAAATAGAGACAAAGATTCACTTCATATGTACTCCTTCTTCCGCAAAATGTGGTAGTGGGGGGGGGGAGGTGAGATGGAGGAGGGAAGAAGGAATAGGATGTGTATTTCTGTTGGCATGAAGCCTCTTTCCACAAAATGTTACAATTTTACAGTAGTTGCCCATATTTACATAGTACTGGAGCATAACTATAGTTACAGTATTACTGGGAAGAAGTAATGGACTTGTTCTGTTTTGTCTCTGGTTGTTTAATTATTAAAATTTACTTCAGGCACTTGTAGCAGTTCCTAAAGGTGCTCTACACAACAGCTTTCATTCACACATTTCTTGGTAAATGTGGGGATCTGAACCCTAAGAGATGGGGATCCTGAAAATTCTTTACACCACAGAATGTCTTGTTATTAAGTATGCTCTCAGTACCTTGCAGCTAAGTGTTAAACACTTTATTTTCATGGATTTTGAGAATATAGTTCTTCTGTTCTCTCACTTCAGCGAATTATGAGTATTTCAGCTTGTGGAGAGTATGAATACTGTCTGTAACAGGTACAATTTCAGCAGCATAATAACTTCACATTTCACATGTATTTATACTGTAGCTTTTTAGAGGAGACCTTATGTGGTGGGTTTATCCCAGCCACCAACTAAGCACCCACCAACTGCTTGCTTGCTCCCCCTTGCAGGGTGATGGGGGAGAGAACTGGAAGAGCAAAAGTGAGAAAAACTCATGGGTTGAGATAAAGGCAGTTTAATAAGTAAGAGGAATTAAAAACCCCACATGAGTGATGCAAAGACAATCACTCACCACCTCCCACAGGTAGAATGATGCCCATCCAGTCTCTGAGCAATGGCCACCTTGGAAAGTTTTTATTGCTGAGCATGATGTTATGTGTCTCAGAATCCCTTTGGTCAGTTGATGTAAGCTCTCCTGGCTGTGGCCCCTCCTAACCTCTTGCCCACCCTCAGCCTGCTCATTGTGAGGGCAGTATGAGAAGCAGAAAGGTCTTGAGGCCATACGTGTATTGCTCAGCAGCACCTGAAACATTGGGGTGTTCCCAACAGTGATTTAGTCACAGATGCAAACAGCAGTGCCATGTAGGCTGTGTGAAGAAGATGAAGTCCATCCAGCCAGAGACAGCACACCTTATCTTATTTTCCAGCTTGTGTTGCTACAAATCGCAGCACTTAAATGCTTTGGACTGGCATTAATCTTGATTATGCAGTACTGGAGGCTGGAACTCCTGCTCTGAGAGCTCTAAAGGCACCATGTTTCCCAGAACAGCTGGGTTTTGTGAAAGAAATGTTTTCTACTGTTAATGTCAAGTGAATAATGATATCAAATGGTGTTAACTGTCTGGTGGCACATTAAAACTTCTGCTAGTAACTCCTGTTTCTTAATGTATTTTATATTAATTTTTAAAGGAAAATGATGTAACTTTACTAATGTCATGACCGATGTTGTGACTATGAATTTTTGTATTCTGATCATACTTCTGTAGTGAGTTTCGTGGTGTAACTTGGAAGTATGTTGGATCTTAACGTTGTGGGCCATCCTCTGATGGCATGAGTGGTTTGTGGTAACTTACTCAGTCTTCGTGGGATTTCCTTGCTGGGAGAGGGCTGTCAGGAGCTCTGTAGAAAATGTCTCAGGACACTGAAAAGACTGTTAAACAACATCCTGCTTCTCTCCCATTTGTCTAGCAAAGCCACATTGCCCAGGACCTCTCTAGTTGTTTACAGATAAAAAGAGAAACAGTTGACCCATTCATGCCTTCTGGCATAATGGTATCTCATGTTTGTGCTCTTGTATCTGCCCATTTCCCCAGTGGAATCTGATGTACTGAATGAATTGTATTCATGGAGTCTTGCAAACAGCCATTGATATGGAGACTGTGGTATATGGGAAAAGAAAGTATATTGTG
Source organism: Psilopsiagon aurifrons (assembly GCA_025447955.1). NCBI lineage: Eukaryota > Metazoa > Chordata > Aves > Psittaciformes > Psittacidae > Psilopsiagon > Psilopsiagon aurifrons. The sequence continues at coordinate 16,903 of JAOEHY010012328.1, forward strand.
TAGAAACATCTGTTAGAGGCAGAGGAGAAAGAAAAAAAGGTGACTGGAAGTGAGTACACCCTATCTTTTATGAGTGCAGATGGTGGGGAGAGAATGAGGAAGGCCTTCATATACCTGTTGAAGGAACAGGATCCTTATAGCCTGAGTTAGAGGGGTTAATGATAGTCAAACTGGCAAACAGAAACTTGAAGAATCATTTGGAGAGATGGACTGCCTCCACTTCAGACAGTGAACTGAAATACAAGGAGATAAAGTAATTTAAATGGAATCTACGTTCTATCTAGTCTACTGAAATATCATCTGTTTATTGAAAATAAGTCTTTCAGATGAAAGGAACCAGGGTTTTATTACCCCCGAGGGAAAAAGTGGGAAAAGAAGAAGTAGTTAGGAATGGTTCTGTGAGTGCACATTAAAAAAAAATAAAATGTTGAAAAGTGATTAATTACTTCAGAAACGTTATTTAATCTAGCAGTGGGTTTTTTGACATGAAGCTCTGAATGTGGCACATCATCAACACTCCAGCTGCCAGGATGAATGATTCCATGAATTGTTTTATCTTTGGGAGTCTTGTCATTTGGGAGCTGCGCTCGACAAGAGACAAATTTCTGTTCACTGCACTAGGAAGGAGAGCAGGAATTCTTGCATCTTTATGTAGCATCTCATTTAACATGCATTTCAGCATTTACTGTTCAAATAATAGTGAAGTAAAAAATAGCCCGTTAATTAATGAGAATGAAATGTTCACTGTATTTGAAGGACCTTTGCCCAGAAGGGAATTCAAATGACTTTTAAAACATGCATGAATAATCAGAATTCATGTGTTAAAGCTGTGCATAAGCGATTGTAGCAGGGCTGGTTTTGTAGGTTTGTTGGCATCTTTATTCAGTAATGTATAGATAGTACAGTTTTGAGCAGGCATCTGAATGAGTTAGTGTCAGGGCGCATAAGGATGCTGAAGGAGAAAAAAAATCTTGGCTCTTAGAAATTACAGAGTCATAGAATGATTTGGGTTTGAAGGGACCTTAAAGATCATCTAGTTCCAAACCCCTGCCATGGGCAGGGACACTTTCCACTAGATGAGGTTGCTCAAAGCCCCATCTGAACCAATGTGGAGCTTTATAACAGGGGAGGAAAGGCTGTACAGGCTTTCAAGATCAAAAGTTGAAAAGGATACTTGTGTTAGTGGTTTCCAGGATACTTTTCAGTGTCCAGTATTATAGAAAAAGGTCTTCATAGACAAAGAGCTTGAAAAGTTTATTAGTTTTCAAAGTGTTATGTAAGGAAGGAGTTAACTAACTGTGGGTAAGTTAGTGTACGAATGTAGGCTATAAATTAATGAGCAATTTGACTGATCTTCAGTGCTATCTGTGTTTTCTTAGCAGCTTATTTTGTCAATATATATAGAAAGTGCTCTCATTATTTTTTTGGGGAGTGAGATTCAGGCGAAAGAGAGTGACAATATGTCATTTCACCAGTCTCATTTCATACTGTTTGTGGTCCTGAGAGCTTGTCTCTGGTAGATCTGGTGAGGGAAGGTAGTGAATTTGTGGTTTTGAAATCTTTCTAGCTTAAAGCTCTTCATGCAGAGGCATATAGTTTTCCATTTTACTCCCACAGGCAGCTTTTGTATGCAGAAAGAAAGAAATGGGAAGGAAAGGATCTAAATAGTTACAAAATGGAGATTTTTAAAATGATACTTGAATTTTTTCTTAAAATATTTTACTTTTCTCATAGGTTTTAGGTAGCAGTCTTATGGATAAACACTGCTGCTTTCATGTTTCTGTGAATTTGTTACCACGTTTTTTCAGGTTGTGTTTTAAGGTTGATTACTGTTTTCAAGCTCTCACCATTCATTAAAAGCATGAATTTTCATGTCTATCACTTTTTGTGTACTAATGAGTACCTGTTTTTTTTTTGTTTTGTTGGTGTCCTTTAATCAAAGGACAGGAGTGATTTTGTGAATTGTCAGACTTTAAAAATAAAAGATAAAGCCAAAGGTAGCTAAGGTTTTGTGGAGGGTATGCCAGTGACATGCATGGATAGTGTGCTTGCTCTCACTCTTTCTTCTTCTTTAAACTTTTCTGTCACTGGAAAGTACACAAAATAGAGTGGTTACATATTTTTGGGGGCAGTAGGGGTGGGACAGAGCCTCACTGAGTGGGAGTCCCAAGCTGTTTCTTTTTTCTTTCTTCCCTCAGCTCTTCCTCTGGGGAATGTCAGCTCAGAAGTGAACTCTGCATGCTCAGAAAGTAAAACATTTGCCAGAGTATTTCTGCAGACTGTTATGTAGCAGAAGGATGCCAGAGAAAATCTATGATTGGGCATATTTACTGTCACTTCCTTCAGTTTTGTAGCATTACCAAGACCCCTCTAAGATGTATGAATGATTTATTTTCCAATGTAGAGAGTCTGGTTTGTGTTATACATGGGAAGAAGAAGGAGCAAGACTATCATTTATTTCTCCCATCAGTGAGCAGTACTTTGAGGCATTAGGCAAATTCTCCCGTAGTTGCACTCAGCATGTTGGAAAACATGTAGGAAAACACTGCCTTTCCAGCATGGAAGGCAGAAAGTAGAGTGAGAGGCATAAAAGCAAACAAAAAAAGGGTCTAGCTTGGCAGTGTTTCCAGAGTAAGAGAATCAGCAAGGAATGATGGAGAATATGGGGAAAAAGCTTGGAAGCTGAGGTACTAGTTGGGAATGTGTAGAGAAGCTTTTAATAGGATGCCTCTTTGGGTTTTCCATTTCTGAATTGTCATATCATTCATGAAGAAGTCTGTGAGGAAAAATATCCTCCAACCTTGTGTGGTTTACATGTGAATGGAGGCAGCTGGTGGGAGGGATGCCAGAGGTTGCTGTTTTGCTGTCCAAAGCAATTGCCTCTTGAATTGCTTGCAAGGATTAAGCAAAGTGGAACTCATATTGCTTTATGAAAATAACTTGTTCTGCAAAAGGTGTTCTTGTGATTCTCTTGTTGTGAGTCTCACAAGCAAATGATGTGTCAAATCTGTGCCTTCTTTTGAAGGCTAAAGAGAAATGTGGAGACAGTATTATAAAGGGAAGCAGATATCTTTCCTAATAAAACAGTAGCTGATGTGTCGCATTCACAATATGTGTGAGTTGTTCTGAAGGCTGTCCAAGCATGTGGTGTGGGTTGTAGGTTGTGAGGTTGTATGCAGTGTCCCATCCCCCCCAGATCAAAGTAACTAAATGATCTGCCTCTTGTTCCAATTCAGGGCAATAATGCATTCAAGCAGCATAGAGATGCACGTTGTGTTTTGGCAAGGCAACTTAGTGTCTCTACCAGTCACTGCTAGGAGCTGCAGTTTATGTTGATGCTAGGTTTCCAGTCCCATGTCCCCTGAGCTGTCTTCAGTTGATAAGCTAACTAATTGGTGCTGAAAAATGGTGCTGAGACCCTTGCTGCATAGTACTGTAAGCATCTTTAGATGTGGAGGTGAATCCAGTACATAAAAAAACGCTCTTTTTGCTGGATCTCTGTCAACCCATAGCAGCTGCTGGTTTGGAACTTGGGAGCATTTAAACTTGATTGATTACCTACTAAAATGGTGTTAGCAGTAGGATTGGGATGTGTATTAAGCACCTGATAGCAAAACATTACAGATGTACACAGCTGCAGACTAGTGTGTGATCTAAGCAGGGTTGAGATGAACGGGATATACTCCAAATGAGATTAAGTGAAGTATCCATTTTTTAGTAACTGCACAGATGAGTCATATTCATAGGTATTTGATGGTTTTGATATATTTCTGGTTAAAGCTGCAAGACGTAAGACCCTCTAAGATAACTGTCTGGCAGAATCTAAACGACAATATGGAAATGTGGGTTACAGTCTGTGCATGTACGTACCTTTGCATCCTTAGTTTACGTGCATTTATGCAGTGTTGCTGTTGCCACAGTTTCAGAAGCATTTGGATAATTTTAAGTCCAGATAATTCTTTGTTCTTGTATTTCACTGCCATTTAGAAGGTACTTTCTACCATTGAGAAGTCTGTAATATCAGTCAGCTAAATAAATTACTTGTTTGGCTGAAGAGGTGAAGGCTTTCAAACAGATGTCCTACCTTCAAACCTGAGCAACAAATACTTCATACATGCCAAATACGTGTTGTTTGTGCTTTCTTTCTCAGATGTGGCAATTTAGAATTTAATCATGTGGAGGACTGTATTTATTTTACTCATGTGTTACTAATCTGTGTAATTTAACAGCAAGTAGGGACATAAACTTCATTAAGATCCAGATGATAAAAAAAACTATTGGCTGAGGTCCCTCCTCTCGTTTTAATACTGAAAGCAAAAAGTGGCACTTGGAAACACAAAACTGTGGTTATAAATGCTGGATTTTTTTTGCTTGCCAGGGTGTGGAAGGTGAGAACCTCTTCTGCTGCAGGGGCAGGAGGACGAAGGAGCTGTTTGCTCTTCATAGAAATGGGGCAAAAAAAGATGTTTTTCTGTATACTTCTGGGGTTTCTTTCAGTGCCAGGTGTAATCCATTCAGAGAATTCCCCAAAGGTAAAGTGTTTGGATTTGGTAGTATTGATTTGAACTTTCTGATACTTTTATATACTTACTCAAATACATTTAGTTTGAAGAATTGATAAACTTTCATTCCAGCTCCTTTCGTGAGTTGACTGCAGAGGAGGACTTAAATAAATTAATGTTACCTGTCTGTTTCAAATCTTGTATGTTTTTAAGATGACTCTTAAATTCTTCACGTTGTTTGACAAGATAACTTGATTGCCTTAGAGCATCTCCGCACAATAGTAACTTAATGTACAGTATTTCTTACTTCAAAATGTATCCTATAATGATGTGGAAATTCAAAATTATTTACAGCTGATGAATATTTTGTGTGTCTTTTAACTTTATTCTTTGAGATTGATCTTGGGTACTATAAGTATGTGATATCAAAGAGATATTGATTATTCTTGGGTGTGGTGCTTCAGCTGTTTCTCTAATACTGCTGTTAAATTTGAGGATATGACTTCTCATCAAAAGGTACAATTAAAATTTGTTTCTCATTTTTCCTTATCCCAGACTTATTTCTGCCAAATTTGTACCTAGCATGTATAGCAGGTACACCTTTGGTTTTCTTCTCAAATGTCTTACACATTTTGATTATTTAGATAGGTGATGTAGGTGAGAGTATATAAATACATATATAAACACCTGTAGTAAAGCTTATTATGGAATAAACATACAATACCTGTGAATACCTAAGCTACCACACTGGCACAGAAAACTTAAGTTTGAGAAGATTTAAGACTAAGTTAGCATGCATTAGTGTAGAGATCAGGTTCACATCTTTGAAGTCCTGGTTGTAGAAATGTGTGGCTACCTGTGTTCTGTACAAATGAATGCATTCGTTTTGGGGATCAGACTACACAGCCTCTAAGGAGCAAATGAACAAATCTATTTAGAAGAATTTATTTTGCTTCTTATTTTTAATAAGCTGTACTTGTAAGTTAAAAGCATTTTTTTGTTTGTTTTTGACAATGAAACCTTTTTTTTTTTTTAAATAGAGGTAAAGGGTATGTGAGAATGCAAATAAAAGGGGTGGAAGTTAATATGAAAATGAGGATACTTTAATTTGCTTTCTGTTTGTAAGTTGAGGAAACTACCTCATGTGCAGCAAAAGAATAAAAGGCAAAGGAATAAAGAGGCCTGGAAAGCTCTTGGTGTAAGGGCAATTTGTGGAAATAATTGCTTATGCACCGAACAGGTTCGTGTTGTGTCAGTTTATACTTTTTCTCTCAGCTTAATTTTGTATAATTTTATGCCCTCAAATAGTTGTTTTGAAGTCGGACTTGAAAATAACTGCAAAACCACAGACTGCTACCACCCCGAGGCAAAGCTCTCTCTCTAAAGCAGTGGGGTCTGACATCTTGGGTTGCTGATGTCCAAGGGAAGGAACCAAACCCAACAACAGCACCTAGAAGTTTTTGACACAATTTCTTTTGATGTTAGCAAGTTATTGAGAGTGGATTTGTCAGTTTTGTGGGGAGTCTCCTACACGGAGAAATTCAGAACTGCCTTGGATATCTCAGGTGTCAAGCCACTTGAATACATCTGGTTCCACATTTGGGTAGTAGCTTAAGAGCGCATGAAATGTATTGACTACAAATGTGTGTTTTATGCCACAAGGAGGTGAAACTAAAACCCCACTAAAACAAATACAGGTGTCTGCATGCATCTGTATTTTTTCTTTTTCTGTCTGGATAGATGAGGCTGAAGCTAGTTAGGTTAGGACTGAAGTGCAAAACTTAATAGCAACAGTATGCCTAATGGTGGTTGTGTGTCACACATTCTTTGAGTGAAATTTTTTAGCTTAACCAGTTAAAGATTTTCTAGCTCTAGAATTCAGGTTTTGAGCTGTTTACTTTGTCAGCTTTTTGAGTATATAAACCCTTTTTGGAATAGCTATGCAAGATAGGTTTCCTTTCCTTTCCTTTTTAGGAAGGATGAATGAATTTTAAAGATACATCAAGTCCATGATTTAATGTATTAGTATATTTTAAAAGCTATACTATGAAAATCAGATAGTAAATTGTCTGTATTTGTTGCCAGTGAAGGATAACTAAATGAACTGGGATGGTATTTGATATATATACCAGCTATTGTCAGTGATTTCTCATTGATGCATTACTATAGGGTGGTAAGGTAGATTTTGTATGACTGACTTTTTCTTTATAGTAAAAAACTTCATAAAAAAGTAAACCTACTTTTCTTATTGATATAATAGAGCCCTGAAAATAGGTTTTATGCATGTATTTGGCTGACTGGGTCTGAATTTAATGTGCATTGAAACTTACACTGTGACTGAGAAAAACAGAAAATTCCTAGTTGTGTCCAGTGTACACTGATTTAATTACTTAAGTGTGGCCTTCTGGCATTTGAAAAGTCTGATATGCAGTGGGGTATATTAAACTGTGGGAACTGCCTTTAAACCCAAAAGAATTAGCCATAGAAATCTCTTGTTGAAAATGAATGCTTTCGTGTCTGGTTTATAAAATAGCTGTAGTCTCTGGGGCAGTTCTTTTCTTCCTGCTTATATCCCCTTTGGATTTAAAATGTTGTCATGGCAGTAATTCATAGGCAAAAAGGGCCATTTTGTTTCTGTAGGGTATTTTGTTGTACATTATTTACTTGATTGTGCAAGTCTGAAATAAAAAGAGACTGATTTGTGGAGAATTGAGACACAGCATGGGTTAAAGCATTTGACAACCTAATTCCTTAAGCTGGTTTTGGCAGGATTAGTCCTATGGCATTTGATGATCAGACTTTTGATTAGTAGTCATGTTTTCAGCAAAGCTTGTTTGAGCAGGACATCAACACTGTTATGGCTTTGGACTCTGCAAACTTCCTAGTGGTCAGGCTCTCTGGAGTTTTGGCATTGTTTCCCACAGGATTCTGCTGGAGAAACTGGCTGCTCATGGCTTGGTCTATGCTTCACCGAGTAAAAAACTGGTTAGGTCCATTGTGGTGAATGGAGTTAAATACAGTTGGTGGCCAATCACAAGTGGTATAAATGACCTGTATGACTTGGTCTATGCTTCACCGAGTAAAAAACTGGTTAGGTCCATTGTGGTGAATGGAGTTAAATACAGTTGGTGGCCAATCACAAGTGGTATAAATGACCTGTATGAGGGATCAAGTGCCCCCTCAGTGTTTGCAGACAGCAAAGTTGTCACCCCTGGCACTGATGAGATCACATCTCTAATACAGTGTTCAGTTCTGGACCCCTTACTAAAGAAAGATATTGAGATGCTGGAGTGGGTCCAAAGAAGAGCAACAAAATGGTGAAGGGTCTGGAGCTCAAGTCTCATGAGAAATGGCTGAGGGAACTGGAGTTGTTTAGCCTGGAGAAAAGGAAGCTTAGAGGAGCCTTATCACTCTCTAGAACTGCCTTCTGAAGGAAAGTTGTAGTGAGGTGGGGTCGGTCCATTCTCCCAAGTAACAAGCAATAGGACAAGAGGAACAGCCCAAGTTGCACCAGGGAAGGTTTAGAATGGATATTAGAGGAAATGTCTTCATGTGTTGTCAACCATTGGAACAGGCTGCACAGGGAAATGGTTGAGCGGATGTGTAGATGTGGTTCTTAGGGGCATAGTTTAGTGGTGGACTTGGTAGTGCTGGGTTAATGATTGGGCTTGTTGATCTTAAAGGAGTTTTCCAGCCTAAACAAGTCTATGATTCTATATCCTGGATTTGCACTTGAGATTTAGCCAAGCTTACTCAGTTTTATGACTGGAAACTTTGATGTTGAGTATCCTGTTTTTTGAAAGTGCTCCTTTGCATTAAATTTCATGGTCACAACCTGCCTTCATCTTTTGTTACATTAGGTATTTTAAAGTATTAAACTTCACAAAGACAGCTAGGTAATAACAGAGTAAGTAAGTCAGAACAAAATGTAAAAGGCTGTTTAACTCAATCTGTTTTCAAACAAACTGAAAAATTTCTTTTGATGATTCAGCATATATTTGTATTGGGCTTCTTTAAGGAAGTGGAATAAACTGTCATCTGGGAGAATTTAAGTGGCTTCAAGTTGGAGGATATTAAATTAAAATGTGGGCAAGCAAATGTTTTGTTAAGTTTTGGTTTTGGTATTGAATGCTCCAGCGACAAAATACAGAGGCCTTCATTGCTTCACTACTAAGAGATCTCTGCATATGTTCAATGCTTCTTTTAACCTTGTTGTTGAAAGAGAATATTATCTTCTGTTTTACAAACTGCATTGAAATCTTCAATTTAATTTGTAAAGCTGTTCCTTCTGCGTTTAGCAAGAGGTTGAAGGAAAATATATCCCTCTCTGCGTTCAGTACAAGAGAATCAAGTTCAGCAAATAAAATTTGAGCACCATTTTTTGTAGTGTGCCAAAAAAAAAAAAAGCCAGAAGTGATAGATCAATACTGAGCAAGCTATTTCCTAAAGAACATTTTACAAATATAATTCCAGTGGATGTGGAATACATAGTTCTCCATTCCCATACAGAAGTACGGAGAATTGCTGTCTACAGAGTAATTTTGAGAACCAGTTGTGTCATGATTATCAGCATTATATTAACATTCTATACACATGCACATGGCTAGCTTATGTACCAGATAAACCTGAAGTTACTGCAGCTGGGTAAAGGATTTTCAAAATTGTAAAGGAAACTGAGACCCCCCAAAAGGTATTTTTTTCCATGAAATATTGGGAAATATGAAGATGTCCTATTCCTAACTGTTATGCTGCCATTTGAGAATTAAATGACACAGGGACAGTAACTTGATGTAACCGACAAACCTTCCCTTGCCCTCAGCCTCACTTGGTGCTGGTAGGAAGCAGCAGCTGGGTTCTCAGTGGTTTTGTGCAAATTGGAAAAGTAGAAAAGCTTAATTTCCCCTAATGGTCACTCAGGAAATAAGTGATGCTGTAAAATTAAGATTAGTGGGGATGTGTAAGGCTCCCCTGGGTCCTACTGCCTTTCTCATTCTCTCATATTTTTGTACAAAATATTTTGACATGGCAAATATAATATACTTGGTACTGCCAGGAATTATTTTTGAAGAATATTTTAGGAGTACAGTGATCCTAACTCTCAGATTCCACTAGTTGTATCCCCCCTAAAAATGATTCTAGAACTGTGGTCTGTGAGTCCCTACTGGGTGTGCAGTGCAAGAATGTGTAGGAAAATCAAGTTGTAAGAGAAGATAAACCAGCTACTGTTTCATTCAGTATGTATCTTCCCTTAACTATGTATGCGAAATGATTTTTAGCAGTATACTGGAAAAGGAAAGTTAGTTTAGATAAAATGGATGTGTGAAAAACTGTCTTTCTTACTGTGGCTGAGTTAAATATTTTTGCAGCAATTCATAGAATCAAAGAATGGTTAAGGTTAAGATCATCTAGTTCCAACCCCCGTGCCATGGAAAGGAGTGCCTCGCACTAGAACACGTCGCGCAAGGCTTCATCATATCTTGTAGTCAAAATTAATTAATACAATTAAAATATACCCTGTAACACAAGATTTTCCAATATATTTTCAGCTGCCTTGTATTTTTTTCGGTGTTGTAAAACAATGCAGTGTTCTTTCTTTGCTAGCAGGAAGTACGTATCTATTGCTTTATTAAACAGAAGCAGGTTGTTATCTCTTAATAAACAGCTCCAAGTATTTATTAAGTCATATTAGATAACTGCAGGATGCATTATTTAATACCACATATAATTTTGTATATATTGAAGTGACTGAACTGGTATGTCCTATGCCCATCTACTTGTTCTATTTCTGTCTCCACATCCTTGCATCCGCACACAAATCCTAATTCTCTCACTGCCCTTTCAAAATGCCCTTTGTTTTCCCCTCTGCACATCTGGTTGCCTTGCTCTTCCCCCTTCCCCCCTCCAGCTTGATAGTCTCATTTTTAAGGCTTTGTTCCACAAAGTGCATAATTAAGCAGTAAGACACGACAGGGCATGAATATTGTTGTGTTAATTGAGGGGGGAGAGAGAGGGAAACCGAAGGAAAACTACAGTGAAACAATACCAGCTGGCACTCCATGGGTATATAATTTGCAATTCATTTAGGAGCAAGCTTGTCCTTGGGGTGGAATTTTCACTGGAAAGTAATGGCCAAGCCTGTGCACCAAGTGGGTGCTTCTCAGACAGAGAGCTTTGCTTTGCACAGGGGTGGCTTTACTGCTGCAGCTCTTGCTTGTTACACCTGCTCTGATTTCTACTCCTGGCATGTCCTGACTGGAGGGGCTCTAAAGCAAAAAATCTATTAACTATGCTACAGAGATAGCTGGCTTCTTTTGAAGGAAATGCTATTGCAGTGCAAGTGAGGTTTTTTTGCGAAGAAGTAGGTGTTAATAATACCATTCTGTAGTTAGCCAAAGTGACTGTAACATCTGCCTGGGTGTTTGTAATTGTAACAGCCATTTCCGCTTAAAAATGAGCGAAGGAAATACTAATGAGTGGTTGTCAAGGGCCTGCAAGTGTGAAGTCTCTACTACCTGTTAGTCCAAGTGGCATACAGTAAAACTGCATCTCAGAAGGAGGAAAGAAGGCAAATAAAAACTTTCTCTTAGGAAAAGAGCAAGCTGGTAGCAGCCACAGCAGTATGAACTGGGAGAAGTAGCCGTATGCGCAGAACAACCAGCTCCACTGCTCTAGAATGGAAACTGCTCTTTATTTTTTCTGTAAATTTAAAGGTATTTTAGTAATTTATGCACTCCAAAATGAACAAATCAAAGCTGTAGTGACGTTTGTGCTATTGGGTTGGCTCATATTGGAATCTTTGGCAGAAAAATTCCGAATTAATCCCAAACCCATCTCTAGTTTCATGGGGTTACTCTGCTTTGCATTTTAAATGCAGTCCTGAGCTGAAGTGAAGAACATAGAAGCTATAGAACATGGCTATGGATATTTGAAGCAACAAAGCTTCTCTATGTAAATGTCATTGAGAATTAAACACGCAGTTTAAATTTATCTTCTAGGTGTGAACATAATAATACATTGTTGTCTTAGCCTGTAACACTACAAAACAGCAAAAACCAGAGATGCTCTTTATGGCAGCTGCAGAACTTTTTGTCTGCTTTCTTAGGCTTTCATTACCCTCAGCTGGTTACAAGCTTCCAAAAAATGTCCTAGTGTTTGGCTTGAGTGGTTCAAGAAACACAGAGAAATTTTTTGAGAAATCACTGATTTATGGCATGAAAAATTGCTTTCGCTGCTACATATTTGTGTGATGGAAGACATGAAAATATGTAGGTGATCTTAGCTATTTTCTTGGAGGTACTGTTCTATTTATAAGTGTCAAGCAAGTATTCAGCACTAAATGTAATTTAATTCCATGGATGCTTTGCAGCATGTCTGTGTGTATATGATACATATATAAAATAATGTATTTGTATATGATCAACAGTGCTTTGGCCGCTAGTTGTAATGCTGGACAGCTTTTTAGTTTGAGGAAAAGGCATACCATTTTAATTTGAGTTTTTGATGTGTGGAGATTTTTTAAAAACAAGTTATGGTACTGGAGCATTGAAACCATAGTAAGACCAAAATTCTTGTGGCAGCTGTGCTGTTCAGAAGAAATTGCAGATAAAACATTCCAACTTCTTCTTAGGAATTACCCTGGGCCGGAACAGGAACTGGACCCATTGCGCTTTCATGCCTTTTTTTCCTGGGCAATGGAAAAGACAGCCTTGTTCTAATTTTGTATTTAAAATAAACATATTTCTGTTAACTCTGTAATCCTCTTTTGTATAGACCACCTTGCTTCCAGAATTCCATATGTTGTACTGTTTTATTTTGTCTTCTATCTTCTAAAAAGGGTAATACTTCTGTATTTCGTACCAGTGTCTGGGACTGCAGTTTGTGTGCTCTAAAGCATATGTACTCACACTTGATGTGCTTGTTCTCATGAACTGGGCTTCATTCACTTTTTTGGGTTTGTAGAGACTAGTGATTTGCATATGTGGGCAGTGCCTGCTGATGTTACTGAGAATTGAACACAAATATATGTGGGAGAACGCTGATATGCTTTGAAAACTGTTGAAGTGAGTTTGTTAATTTATTCATCCTGTATTATGCTAGAGCAGCTTTGAGAAGGTTGTCTTGCTCTCCTGGGAGAAATTCCCTCATAAAGATAAATGAATAAATAATGAAAACTCATTGAGTCATCTTTTCATTTACAGCAAAAGCAAAAAAAAAAAAAAAGAACTTAGCGTATTTCTTCTATCCTGTTCTCCATAAGTGTTAAAATGCAGTAAATGAGGAGGAGGAAAAAAAAGTTTGAACATTTTTCTCTTCATTTTATAGTGTTTCTTCTGCCTAGGTTCTGTCACTATTACTTTATGAAGAATCTTGCTTCCACATTTGCATCTAAATTGAGCTAGACCTTGCTGAATCAAGTTGTTTTGTTTTTTCTTTTTTTTAATAAAAGGTATTTTTTTTTCCCTCCAAGGTTTGGCTATACCCATAGCACCATCAAAGGAATGGACGCTATGGGTTTTGACTGAAATTTTCATAGAAGTAGAGAGGGAACAAGATGCATTCAGCTGGTTTTGTGGCTTCTGCAACACAGTGAAATTGCAGAGCCCTATGTATTAATCTGTCTTCCAATTAAGTGTACCTGAATTTTGTGGGGCTTTTGCTGCAGCTTTTGAGTTTTGTTGCAGTAGTTCCGGCTTCCTCCTCAAGATTTTGTTTTTCATCACACTCTGTAAGAGTTTCTTACTGTTCTGTAAAAAGGAGAGTGCGCCAGGCATCTTAGGAGACTGCATGATTCCTTACTGCTGCAACTGAAAAGTAAATTGTTAGATACACATCTTTCAACTCCTAGTAGTTCTCCTTCTTATGTCCTGTTTTCCTTCTAGTGCTCTGTCCCATGATAACAAATGCCAGTTTGATTTCTGTCATGTTTTTCGTGTTTTGGCTCACCTATTCTGAATACGTATAGGAATTCAATAATTCCGCTTTATTCTCCCTTTACATTTTTAGATGCTATATCCCAGGCAGCAGGTTTTACAGCTTCTTCTTTATAATGGAGTATTAAAATATCTTATCACTTTAACATTTTTTTGGCTTGCATCAGTAAGATTCTTGTCTAGATTTCCCAACTGAGAGTGAGAGATAGCTTGCCCTCGTCTCTGTCTCCATGAAAAAAAGAACCCACATGTTCTTGGTCTGCTTTTGTTTTTTCTTCTTTACTGCCACAGGAATAATTTCTTAAGTTTTTTATATGATGGCACTTCATTTTTTCAGATGGTACTGACAATGGAAGGTTTCTGCCCACTTTTTTATTGTGGTTCATTTAGTTCTAGTTTTCAGCCTTGTGATTTTCATATATTTAGTGTGTTTCATGTATATATTTTTATTCATTACATAACAGGAGAATATTGCTTGTTTGATCTTCATGAACTTCATTCAAACCATAATGTCAAGAAACTCATGCCCTAATTATTTATGGTAGTAGTAAAATGGCTAGAATTGGTCAATCCGTCGCATCATCCCTTAGTGTGTGAAAGATTTTGGTAAGCAAGAACGATTTCAGAGACCAGTAGTAAATAGGAAATAATACTGGACTGCAAAAACCTGTGGCAAGCTACGGCAAATTTGACTGCAGTGGGGTAGATATGGAAGGATAACTGTTCAAGATAGTAATATTTATTTAAATGTTAAGTTAAAGATGGGCAGAACAATAGAATTATAGAATAGTTAGGGTTGGAAAGGTCCTTAAGATCATCTAGTTCCAACCCCCCTGCCATGGGCACCTCCCACTAAACCATATCATTCAAGGCTATGTCCAACCTGGCCTTGGACACCACAACTTCCCTGGGCAACCCATTCCAGTGCCTCACCACCCTTACAGTAAAGAATTTCTTCCTCATATCCAATCTAAACCTCCCCTGTTTAAGTTTGAACCCGTTACTCCTTGTCTTATCACTACAGTCCCTAATGAAGAGTCCCTCTCCAGCATCCTGATAGGCCCCCATAAAGTCAGTGTAAATACTGCAGCTAGAGAGAATTCTTACCTGTTTAGACAATCCCAATGAAAGTAATGTTTTCTCAAGTTACTGGTTTTGGAAGTACCAGTGCAGTGTTAACCGCAATTTGATTGCCAGTTGCTGCATGGGAATTGGATCTTAGGTGCCGTGCATCTATTTCCTGGGCTACCAAGTCTGCCCCTAACTCCAACATGATGCCCAGCAATAGGAAAATGAATTATGCTTTCTGCCACATACAGTTGTGGCAGAAAGCATAATTCATATAAGAAACCCAGCCCATGGAAGACTGGGTGGGGGAAACAAAAAGTAGAGCAAGTGAGAACACAGCATTGTCCTATCTGAACAGATATTTTGTGTCTCTGTGAAAATTAGAAAGGCGTTAGTGTTCTTGATGTTTTTTTTTCTTACTGAAAAATCAGCCTCTTTTTCCTGAGAACAGAACATTTAGAAAACCTCTGTTCAACCAGTTTTCATTAAAAAAGGTTATGATTGGGATAGTTTTATTCTTTTGTGTGCATGGGTTTGAGGGTGGAGTGGTATTGGCTGAGGTTGTCTGTGATATGGCTTCTCTCCCCAGTCACCAGGGAAGAGTAGTGAAGTTCTGGAGTCAGTTTCCTAATGATATATGGAACATTGAATATTTTAAGGAAGTTTAAAAACTGGTTGAGGCGAACAGTTGTCAAAAGCAGCTTCAATTTAAGCAGTTCTTTCCTAAGAATGTCCTGCTTTTTGAGGTGTTTAAGCACCAATGTTCGTGCTTTCCAACCAGTGGAGGAAACTAAAGGTCCTGCAGGTCTCCAAAGCTGTAAACTAGTTCCAGTGTATGTTACTTCGCAGTAATGTAGTGGGCAGAAATTTATTCCTGATCTCAGCTGGTTATAAGTCTGTGCCCTGGAGCATGAAGATTGAGGTTCTTGCAATTTTTAGTCTAGTTACAGAGGCTATTAATCATGATGCTTATTCCCTTCTCGATTATTGCTAAGCTCTTTGTTCAATATGTTCTGAGCTACTGAACCTCATAGATCAATTACACAGTGTTTATAAAGCTAATTCTACATTTTGACCAGGAGTGAAAACATAAACCTTAGTGGGACCAGGTATTGCTTTTAAGTCAACTGTTGTTGCCTATATTACATAGGTGAGAGGAAAACAACAACAATAAATTTATAAGATAGTCAGACTTCACAGACAGGGAAAGGTGGCTAAATGCAGATGAACTTTTGCAGTTTCTGGGATCTTATCTTTGGTTCTGTTCAGATTTCTCAATGGCAATTTTCGATTAGTGTTACCTCTTTAAGAGGTTGTTGACCTCCCATGTCACAGTGGGTGGTTTACACCAGCGGTTGGATGACTGCTACCTCTGTAGTCCTGGGATTTGATTCCCTTCATCTGGAGTAGAGCAATGCTTAGTATGTTTAGGTAGTGTGAAATTTCTTTCCTCACTCCCCAAAAGGCAAGGCATCTGAACATGGAGGACCCAGATTTACCCCTGGAACATGATTCCTCTCTTTCTCTTTTCTTTTTTCCTCAAAATGGTGATAACTTCACTATTCTGGTGATGTAACTAAAAAATAAAAAACAATTTGGAAAAGCCCTAAACAAAAACAAAATGCTAAAACAAATAATGAAAACAATTGGACCCCAGTATTTTGTTATGTATTCTGAAAAAGTCAGGAAATTGTGGTTTCTGTTAGGATAGTTGTCAATTTATAAAAGGACATCAGCTTCCCAGCCAATTTTGTGGACTTGGGAGAAGACCATCTGGAGAAGAAACGGAGCATATCCAATGATTGTAGAAGAGAATCATCACCGGTATCATACTCAATTAATGCAAATGCTCAGCAGCTGAACTGCTGCATAAAAAGCTGACACAACAGCACCTTGATTTTTCCTTGGGGAAAATTTTAGTAAAACATCACCCTGTTCTGGGAATGAAAATTGCCTAGCATTAAGAACATAAGACAATAGTTGCATGGTTCTTCTAGGAAGTGTAGTAGCTGGCTAATTTGTATGCTATAAAACGAAACCTTTCTAATGAGCCTGCCAGCAGTGTAACATGCATTTTACCATGGTGGGTTGAATAGTCTGGGAGGTTTCTTCCCAAAATTAAAGGTACTTCTTTTGGAAGATATTTTTCTAGCTTAAACAGACAAATATGACATTACTTCTTTTGAAATGCTGAATGTTGAGCATCTCTGAATCAGTACTTCCACATGTGGGGAGGGACTCTCCCTTTCTCCTGCATTTGTTTACCCAACTGGCCTCTGCAGAGTCTGTTGGGAGCTGTCCAGTTTCTGTTCACTGTGTTGGAAAGATACCAGACTCTCAAATGCTTTCATTTGTATAAACTAAAACAGTTTATAAATTCAAGAATAAATTGCACATCACATTTTAACTAAACAGGGATTACTTGAGTTGCTTTGTGATTTTCTAAGCAAGACAAATCTGTTCATTCAGGTGACTAAGAAATAATGTGGTGTTTGTTTTTTTCCCCTGCCAGACTCCAATCTTATTGAGAAATCTTTCAAATACAAGTAGACAAGTTGAACAGAATAGTCCAGTTAGTATCATCGCCTTACTCAAGACTGTATCCTTTCAGCTTCTCAGTCAGAAAGTTACAAGGAAGCACTTTACTCCAGAGATGGTATTTTTAACAGGAGAAAGAATCCTGTGGAACTGTAGAATAATTCAGGTCAGAAGAGACCTGAGGAAGTCTCTTGCCTGCACAAAGCAGGGACAGCTATGAAATTAGAATAGGTTACTCAGAGATCTATCTAGTCCCATCTTTAAAGCCTCCAAAGATGGGGACTTCACAATCACTCTGTTCTACCTCTTGACAGTCAACAAGATGAAAAAGTTTCTCCTTACATCCTGTCTGAATCTTCTCTTCCAATTTACACATTTTGCTTCTTTTCCTCCCATCATATGCTGTCGTAAAGAGCTTGTCTGTCTTCTTATAACCTCCTTATAGATACCATGAGGCTGCTGCAAGATTCCCTTGCAAATGTCCCTTCCCCAGGCTGAGTAAACCTTGAACTGTCTTCACAGGGCAAGTTCTCTAGCCCCCAACCATCTTGGGTGCCTTTTGTTTGTTGGTACTTGTCTGATACTGAAGGGCCCCAAACTGGCCCCAGTAATCCAGCTGTGTCTAATGAGTGCTGAGTAGGGGGGGGCTGATCACTTCTCTGGATGCAGTACCTGTGCTCCTGTTCCAGCTGTTGGCCCCCACTGCTGTTTGGGTCATGGGGGCTCTAGTGAAGCTGCTTTTTGCCATTTTCCCCAGGTCTGTGTCTGCAGACCTGCCCCCATGCAGTCATCCCCAGCCTGTAGTGTTGCTGGGAGGGGACTTTATTCCCAGTTGCTGGACTTGCTGTATGTCCTTGTTGAGCTGCATGAAGTTTCTATCAGGCCATTTCTCCAGCCTGTCCAGGTCTTACTGCATGGCAGCCCTGACATACTGACATCCCATCCCCTCAACTGCAAACCTGGTAAGAAGAGAGCACTCCATAATCTCCTCCAGGTTGTTGTCACCAGGTGGACCCCTGCCATACTTCATTTGTTACCAGCCTCCAGGCAGACTATAACCCATTAGTCACTACCCTCTGGCACAATTGGCTAATTATTTTTTTTAACCCAACTAGTTGTCCAGCCAGGGTGTAACATCTTAATCTGAACTCAGGAATGCTGTGGGAGACTGTCAAAACCCTGGTTAAAGTCAGTGATGTTCATCGCTCTCGTGTCTGGAAATTCAGTCATCATATCAGAGAAGGCAATTCAGTTGGTTAGGCAAGATTTCCCTCTGCTAAATCCATGCAGACTGTTCCCAGTCACCACTGTTCTCATGTGCCTGGAAATGTGCTTCAAGAGGATTTGCTCCACGACTTTCCCAAGGATCTAAGTGAGAATGAGTAGCCTGTAGTTCCCCATTGTCCTTTTGGTCCTTTTTCAAAAGGTGGGTACAGCATTTGCCTTCCTCTGATCATAGGGACCTTTACCAACCTCTGTTCCTAAGGGATTGTTATGTCCCCTGACATCTGCTTCAGGCAGATTTAAGTATTTAGTTCTCTACTTTGCAGTCTTGAATTCTTACTTCAGACTGTCTGAAAATATTTTAAAAGGAAAAATGTCCTTTCACTATTTGCTCTAGAATTTAAAGTATTTTAAATGTCTTCCAGGTGTGTATTTTTTCCCTTGATGCCCTGCTCCCTATAGAAAATTAAGTTTATAGTTATTATGTGTGGTTTCAAATACTGTGAAGGCATTTCCAAGTTCGGAATATGGCTGATGTCTGCTTATGCATCTAAACACTTTATTACCTGGAATCTTCAGATATTGTTGTGCAGCACACCTCAGTCTTTCTTCTATAGCCAGAGTTTGTCAGAGGCACTGTGGTTGCTGTGACCTGTTTGGACAAGGATGCCAAGTGCTATTGCAGGATCTCAGTGCCAAGGAAAATTGTGGGTTCAGGGTTTGATGGCACTCTCTGTTCTCATCCTTGGGAGGGAGGTTGACTAAGATTCTGGGAAAAATGGTGGTAGTTTTATTTCTGGTGGAGAAGTGCTGTTACATAAATACCCAGTATCAAAGGTGTGTATATGTTTGAGATTGATGGTACGTGCTGAGTTTTTTCATCGCTGTCTGATCTCTCTCTAGCATCACCTGCATCTTGAGCATCAGTAGCTAGTGTTCTGACAGAGCTTATTGCGAAGCATGAATCAGAGCTCTTAATATTTTGATTGTCTGAAAGAGCAACCTAGATAGCATCTGTGTCGGCCCAGATGTTTTCTTGAATCCCAGCATTGCTCCTTTGGCTGAACACTTGTTTCACTGACCCTTTTGCTCTTAAGTAGACTGGGCAGGATCCTGGAATGCCTAAGCAAATACTATGGAGATCTTAGTCTGTGTTTTGACTAATAAAAGCAATGGCTTTCGGGTATCCCAGAAAAGGCTCTTTGATCACTGTGCAAAAACCGAACCATTGGCATTTTAGTTAAGGAGTATGCAAGACACATGGTTTTGTCACTACACGAATCATTCACATCTCTGCTTTGCCTGGGAAAGTTGTCTCTGCCACTATTCACCTGCAGCTGGTTTGATGATCAATCTGATTACCACCTGCACTGAGAATGCAGATGACCTTTATGGTGGTGGTGGTATGGAGAAGCAGTAGGTTGCCTCCATGCGATCCTGCTCACCCACAAACCATTCTTGGGTGCTTTGTGCCCAGAAGCACCGTTTTGTGCCTCTGATATGTACCACTAACAGTTTTGTAGGTGTAGAATAAAATAAAAATATGAAAGCTAGAATGTCTTGTTTGTTATAAAGGGTTGGAGATAAACCATGCCATACTAGATTTATTTGCTTATAAAATGATGTTCTGAGACACAGATGTTTAGCCATAAATCATACTTGCATGTGCATACTATTAAATTTGTAGTTTTATTTTACATAATGCTGTCTTGTGGTGTGCACACTTACTGTGTCCTTACAGCTATCAACTTTTATAGTATTGTAACCACAGAAATGGTGTGATTAATGTGCAATACAAATATAAGCACTGAGACCCATAGCGGTGGGTAATGTGCTGTGAATATGTAGTAGGGCCTTATGCACAGACATTCAGCTAATAATACATTGGATTAATACCTTGTTTTTCTGTGCTGTAGTTAAAGTAAATTATTATTATTTAGTGATACTGATTTGCACCGGGATAAGTGGTTGTCCTGGGTTCAGCTGTAGCAGTTATTATTCTCCTTCCTAGTAGCTGGTGCAATGCTGTGTTTTGGCTTTAGTCTGAGAACAATGCTGATAACACACTGATGTTTTTGTTGTTGCCAAGTAGTGCTTACCCTGATAAAGGAATTCTCAGTCTCTCATGCTCTGCCAGTGAGGAGGGACAGAAGAAGCTGGAAAGGAACAGAGACAGGACACCTGACCCAAACTAGCCAAAGGGGTATTCCATAACACAGCACGTCATTCCAGTATATAAACTGGGGGCAGTTAGCCTGAACGAATGAATTGCTGCTTGGGTCAGGCTGGGTATTGGTCAGTGAATGGTGAGCAATGGTATTGTTCTTCACTTGTGTTTATTGTTTTTTTTCCTTTCTCCTTTAAGTTTTATATTCTCTCTGTTACTTCCCTTAACATTACTAGTGGTGGTAGTAGAAGTAGTTTTGTGTTATATTTTAGATATTGGATTGTTCTTACCTCAGCCTGTGGGGTTTGCATTCTTTTGACTCTCCTCCCCATCCTACCTGGAGGTGGAAGGGAAGAGGGGGAGTGAATGGCTGTGTGGTTCTGAGTTACCAGTTGGGTTTAAACCACGACAATGATGTATTGTAGAAGTGGAGCTGGAGATTAGGTCATTAACTAAGTCTTCTTCAAATACTGCCTGGTGTGAGGTTGATGCAAAAATTAAAGTTTCATAATAATTTCATAATAATATATCCTACAAAAAACTATTTCAAGAAAGGTCTGTGGAGAAAACTTGAGACGTTCTGAAGAAAAGTAACTTTTTTTTCTGTTACGTGAAAACCTTTTAGATCGAATTAATCCCAGTCAGTCAAATATTTTGCCTCGTGGGCAGTATTTTGTTTCTTAAAATTTATTTAGCAAAAGGCAGTATGTCAATGAAAAGCATATGTTTCTTCTTCAGTTCTCAGTTATGTTGTAGAAACTATTATAAAGTCTTTAGGGTTTGTGGTGTGTCATCTTCTGCTATTTCTTATCTACCAGGGAATGGTTTAATGTGTTAATTTTGATTTATGAATGTGGAAAATCTCCAGGCCTTTTATATGAGAAGTTTCTTTGCCTCTTGTATTTTGTGGCCTGTCATGGTTTAAGCCCAGCCAGTAACTCAGAACCACACAGCCATTCACTCACTCCCCCTTTACCCTCTCCTCTCCTCTCTGGGCGGGATGGGGAGGAGAATGCAGAGAATGTAAACCCTCTGGGTTGAGGTAAGAACAGCACAGCAACTAAAGTAAACTACTGCTACTACTATAAAACCGCTACTAATAGTAATAAGGGAAACAACAAGGGAAGAGAATATGAAACTAAAAAGGGAAAGCAAAAATGTTAAAAAAAAAGGGCAATAAACAGCAGTGATGCAGAATACAACCGCTCACCACCCACCGACCGATATGCAGCCCGACCTGAGCAGCTATCTGCCCTTCCAGGTAACTCCAGCCCAGTTTATGTACTGGGCATGACATGCTGTGGTATGAAATACCCCTTTGGCTAATTCATGTTTTCAATTGCTTCAACCCTTTTAAATCTGTTGTGGTTTTTTTGCTAGTTTTACTGCCATCCCTCTGTCCATGTGTTTGACTCTGCATGTTACAGAGAGATGCAGATCACTCTTGTAACTTGTTAGTCCGTTTAAGTAAATAAATTTTACCATTTTGTTACGGTTTTCCTATGGCATGCTGTATCAAATGTTTGGTCTAGATACTGTGTTTCTAAGCAGGAGACTAGATTAGCTACTTGAATTGGTGATTTGGAAGGTGAGTGTCAAGTCTTTGTAAAATTGATATCTGCTCTGTGCACAGGAACAGCTTAATCCACTGGGATCCCAGCCATTTGAGTGAGTAAAATATAAGGAGAGGGTTTCAACTGTGCCAGCTGTGCAACTGGGAAGCAGCTGGAGTGCTGCCGGAGAAGCAGTTGGCAGTGCTGAGCAGTGACAGAGGGGCTTTGAAGTCAGATCGGAGTATAAACACTTGTGTAGCTGACATGGTTAGAGGAAATATTTCTATACCTCCGTTATTAACTGATTATGAAGACTTGAACTAATGATTTAACTGTAAGCTTTGTTATGACAAATTGACTCATGAAGAATGTAGCTTATTTGAGACTGCAGTGAAATTGGTGGAGCAAAAGCAGATTTTCTCTGTATGGTGGAGAGAGGTGGGAATGTCACTGAAACATGACATTGAAAAGTATTTTAAGTATTTTGTATGTGTTCTTACACAACTAACTTAAGCATTATACAAACAGGTAGGGCATTGGAAAAGCATTTTCAAGGCAAGTGAGTGAAAAAAAATCTTAAGTATAAATTTACTTTTTTGTAATGTTATGACAGCCGTTAAAGTACTATGATTTAAAATAGTTTTAACTGGAAAAGAACTGCAAAGTTTAAATGGAGAAAAGAAATACCTTTCTGCTGAAGTTTCAGGTCAAACCGCTAACCTCTCAAATGCTGAATCAACTTTTGACAGTGATACTTCTTTGTGCAGAAATAACATTTTCAACGGATTTTTCTTAGTAACTGGTTTATTCAGAGACTGGAAGCTAGTTGGAAGCTGAAAGCAAGGATGCTTTGTTCCCTGAAGCAATGATATGCACGAGTTCTCTAATCACATACTCACAAGAAAATAGCAATTAGAAGGCTTTCTGATTTATAGTAACTGCAGGCAATAATGTATATGTTAAAAGATAAAGCTTAGTTTTGTTTTTTTCTTGTCTACTGTTAAAAATGGTTTTATTTACTAAAAAAAATTTAAATCACAATATTAATATATTTTTGTTTCAGTTGCCTTTTAAATGCTCCTTAAGACAAATTCTATGGAAATATTTTTTATTTTCTCTTTATTAGGCCTCAATTACATGTATCGTCATACTAAAATGTAAATTGAGAATTTGAATACATATGTAATTTCTGAGGTTCATTGTTGTGTATTTCTTTTTTTGAAGAAATTGCAAATTTAATATAACAATTCTATTAGTCAAAAATTGATTTTAATGATTACCAACTGAATGTGTCACCATTTAAAGCAAATAATGTCACGTAAACTTATAGCAAGTTATAAAATAAGTTTTCATCATGAGTAAAATGGAAGATTAAAGTTTATTTTCAATGGAAATAATAAGTAGGACAAACTTGTATATCTGTCAGTGGCTTTTATTCTTGAAAGCAAAGAATCCTGACCTGATTGGGATATAAAGATCCAAACATAGTGATTGTGGAGTTGAATATTAAATCTAGCAATGTGCTGTAAATAAAAGTATAGTCGAGAACCCACCACTCAGCTGATGTGTCTAAGAACCATGTCACTGGATTTTCATTCAGGAGGTAATTTCCTTTTCATGGTGCACAGTAAAGAAAGGAGTTTTAATTATATTCATTTAATGGTGCTATTTCTCAACAAAGTCATTTACTTGCTGCAAAATATTTTCCTGTGATGACCTTTTTTGCTTCTTATGTAACCATGTCTGATGTTTGTTTCTGTTTGTATAAAACCAAGAAACCCTACATGAATCAAAGCAACTAAAACAAAACCAAAACCCACCAAACAAAAAAAAAAACCCAAACCCCTAAGAATCGAGTCTACTGTGCAGGTTATAAATATTATAAAATGTATTGATAAGTAAAGTCGTGACTTTTACAGTTGTGAGGGTGGAGAAACAAAGCCTGGAATCACGTACAATGACTTTCCCGTTCATCTTCTGAAACCTCTTTACACTTTGCAAATCTATTTGCCTGTATTAATGCTGATCCTCTAATGATAATTCTGAGGAGCTAAATGCAGTGTATTTCTTCTGTTTTCTGATTGTTGTCAGTAATCTTAAAGATAGTACTTACATCCATATTGGTCAATGCAAGCCTTTTATTTGCAGTTGCTACTCATCAAGACTAAGCTAAACTTTTGGTGCCCCAAATCAAAAGCAGTGTTGATGTCTTAGTAAAAATTCTGGGAGAAGGGGCAGTGTTAGTTCCTCTGAAAGGAGGTAGAAAAAAGGTGGGTTTTTTTTCTCTTTTCATAATATATTTAACATGCAATAAGATAGAGGCTAGGAATTAGGGTTGAATGATTTAAATTAAAATGATTGTATGCTGTAGGTTTGTAATGCTTAAGCATAGCAGGCCATACTTCAGCACTGCCAACCCTAAAACTGTTTTAGAAGTATTTAGGTAACACACTGTCAGTGCAAAATATGCTGAAGTATTTTTTAAGCAATTCATGGTTAGATAGTGTAAGGTCATGTGGAACCAGAGTAATATGCACCTCTGAGTTGGCTGGGTGCACAGTGGTTTGCAAACATAAGTATGTATGTGTTGATAGGTATGTGCAGTTATGCATGCATATGGATAGTGATCCGGTAAAGCTCAAAGACTGAGTTACATTTGAGAAGCTCCCTTCCATTTTTTTGTTCACAAAATTTTCTGATTGAAAAGAAATGCAAACGAAAAAGATCCACTTTATATAAAATGTATTTTAAAAATGCTTACAAGAAGAAAAGAGATGATGGAGATTAAGCAATACTGTCCCTGTGCTATTTACATGCAATGATGAAGTATTTCCATGATGCGATTACTTTTCACTTTTGCAGCACATTTTTTCTGAAGTGTGTGCTGTGGTTGTGACATGGATGAATTCTGGGGCTTTTAAAATATTTCAAGTGTTCTGTAGTCATGGCTGCTTTACAGTCATTTCAGGTCAGCACTTACTAAGCACAGAATCGTAGAATGGTTTGGTTGTGGAAGGGACCTTAAAGATCATCTAGTTCCAATCCCCCTGCCATGGGCAGGGGCACCTCCCTCTAGAGCCCCATCCAACCTGACCTTGAGCACTGCCAGGGATGGGGCATCCACAAAGTTCTCTGAATAAACTGTTCCGGTGTCTCACCACTCCCATAGTGAAGAATTTCTTCTAATACTTAAACTAAAGCTTCCCTCTTTCAATTTAAAGTCATGATCCCTTCTCTTGTCCCTACGTGCCCTTGTAAAAAGTCCCTCTCAAGCTTTTGGATGGCTTCTAAGAGACCCATCACCTGTCTCTGCCGTTCCTTCAGTCCTCACCCCTCAGCTGTTGGTTTGCTCCTTGTCCATCACCAGGCAGAGCTGCATGCACTCGAGCTGGTCAGTGGCAATAGAGGATGAAATCCCCTCCTCACTTCCCCTTCCTATCCTTCCTAAAGTGGCTGTATCCTTCCATTCCAACACTTCAGTAATTACTAGTACTATTACTATTACTACTATTACTATCCTAATACTACTATTAGGAAACGTAATTTCTTTTTTTAAAGGGAATGCTATAATAGAGACATATCTTAATAGATTACAGTGAGTGAAGGAAATGTTTTTGGAAGGAAGACGTGAGCAGAGGGAGTAAACATGACATGTTTATGGTATTGTGCATAATGCCTTAAATGTAATTTTAGTTCATGTCTTTAATACTAATTGTTGATGCTAATGTTAAGCCAAGGTAATATTTCAATAGCAAACTTTAAAACCCTGAGGTTGCTCCATCAAGTGGAATACATTAAAGTGACATAGAAGGAAATGCTGTCTTTGGAGTTTTCCAACCTGTTAGCAGAATAAAATTTATATAAAAGGCCAGGAATAAATGAATACATCAGATTTCACAGTACTTCTAACCTCAGAGCCAAGCTGCAATCAAATATCAGTTCGTTTCTTCTGGCAGAGAAAGTGCTGTGTTGCTTTTGGCAAGTTATTAAACATCTGAGCCTTAATTTTCTATTTGAGGGAGAAGGATATTATTATCTCTCTCAGTGGATATTGAAGATATTCAGATGCTACAGTGTTAGGAAGGGAGGGTGGCCTTGGAAATGCAAGGGTGAAGCCATATTGAAGTTAGTCAATATTGCTTTCCTTTGCCCCCAGAATACAAATAAGTTTTATCCTCTCTAAAGTGTTTTTTGGATTAGGATGTTTTTTTAGCCTTTTGGTCAAAACCAATGAAATGAACCTTTGATAAAACTGAAGTTTGGCACCTTCTTGTGGAAGAGTGATTTATTTTTTATGTTCCAAGTGTAACGGCCTTCACACCACAGTTTAAGGAAAATTATTTCTTCTAGAAAGTAACTAACTAATTCTTTTAGTTAGAACTAGATGATCTTGAGGTCCTTTCCAACCCTAACTATTCTGTGATTCTATGATTCTATATTTTATTAAAGTGAAACTACATTTTTTGGTGGAAATTAACAGGTAAGCGTTAATCCTTCCTACATTTTCCCTAACTTCTGTTATAAAAGAAATAAAAGAAATCTGGTTTAATTTTTTACATTAAGAATGAGGGGTGTAATGGTAATTTTTTTTTATTAATATGTTGGTTGGACTTAATGTGAAGCTTACGTTAGCGTCTTGGTTTGTTCAGAAAGGATTTACGTGCATCAAAATACACTAGTTATATGTAATATGTGATTCAGGGAATCCTTGTGGCAGTTGAGATTCAAATTTTCTTGTGTGGTTTTGGAGCTTGGGGGTATTTTTTGGTGGATTATTTTGGGTTTTATTTGTTTGTTTCCACACTGTTCTGTGTATATTTGTTCATGCATTGGCCTTTGCTAAAGGAAGACCCAGCTTTGTGGATTTTTAGCTTTATGCTTACATAATAAATTGGGGGCTTGACATTGTGGCTTTTTTTCCTGCATGTATTTTTAGAAACCTGCTGCTAATTTTTTGTTTTTCTAATTCTGATACACAGGCTTCACAGTGCATCATATGGAAGTGGGTTCATGCCTTTAATTGGTATTTGTTTTCATTACTTTGACTTGAGGTTTTGGTTAAAGAACAGCTGTGTGATAAGGGCAGGCTTAATGTTGTTTATATTACCTGGGTTTGAAATGAAAAGCAGCAACTAAAAAATGTAAATGAATATTTCTGGAAAGTGACCCCAGGGATGCACTTGATGAATGTTGTTTGCTACAGTTTATACAATGGAGGTGTATTATACAGTTTAATATTCAATGATATCTTGGCCCCTGTCTCCTTAAAAGTTGAGCTTTAGGAGAATACAGCTGGCAGAGTAAGAATAGAGGCAGAAATGCATTAATTTAGCACAAGGCAATCCCAAACCTAAGTCTCTTGAAATTTGAGATCATATCAAACAATGCACCAACTTCGAAACTGTATTGTCTTTCCCAGAGTTGCGCAAAGACCGCTACATGCTCTCACCTAGTAACCTCTGGTATTCTCTGTCTTCTGTAACTTCTTCATTTGCATTGAAATGGCTTGGGAAATGGCAAGGCTCAGGAGTTGCATAATTCTGGGAATGATGTGGCTGCAATGGCTGTTTCATTTGTTTTATGATAGACATCTGCTATGAGCAGGGAAGAACTAGGGTAAGAAAATGATAGTCTAATTATTCAGGTATGGACAAGAATTTATTTCAGATCACTGTAAATACTACTGGCAGCCTTTGCTGTTAATCATCATATTAAACAGTCCTCCACAGGCCAACATTATTAAGCTGCACTTTTCAAAGATATATTTGAATTGCTTGACTGCCAATTGCCAGCTGTTTTTTAAAAGTACATGGGCAGTAAGTAGGCCTATCAAAAAATCATTGTGCGAGTCATTTCAGTCTCAGCACTTGTTCGAAGCAAAAATACAGCAGCATTGAAATGAGTATAGACTATGAGGAATGAGGTGGAGGGCATCCTGTAAAAAAATACGAATACCCTACTTGCTTTCTCTCTGCATTCACAAAGGTGTACAAGTGCAGCCAACAACTGTGGCAAGGCAGGAAGGACTGTTATTCTCACTTGGTAGCATGTGTGATCTGCAAAGCCAGGATGTCTGCTGCATCACTTTGCAGATGCCAATTTTTAGGAAAGTTAAGGAGATGTGAGAATGATCAGTAATTTTATAAATTACAGAAAATCAGTAATTTTAGGAATTACATTAGAAATCCTTGTTCTCTCAAACACATGAAGTTCAGCAAGGGGCAGTCTTCATTCCAAAAAGAATTTTTCTTCTGCTTTCGTAATTTCATCCAACTTTTCCCAAACTTGGCACCCTGAGAATACTTTCAATGAATACTTATTACAGACTTCTCAAACCATAGCTGAAATTTTCTAAGATTTCATACTGAAGAAGTACACTTGAACTCCTTATAGGATCAGTGCTAACCTATCTGTGCATGTACTGAAGCAGGAGATGGGACTTCCCTTGAAAAGGGGCAGAGCCAGACTGCTACTGGGGTGTATCCCTCAGGTTTCAGATGATAATCTGAGGCACCTGGAGGATGTGAGAGCAAGGATGCTATTTTTCCACTGAGTATATTCAGTGCTTCTAATATGTGCAGAAAAAGGAGTCCAGTATGGAATTTGCAGAGTGCGGGAAGGTGTTGGAAAAGGACATTGGTGTGTATGGGTATGTATGAAGGGTAAGAGCACAAGAGTTGGTATGGAGGGCTTAGTAGCAAAGGCAGCATCAGAAGAAGTTTTAGGGAGGATAGGCAAGAGTTTAGGAGTGTGTGTGAATATGGTATCTAAGATGGCTCTACCTTGGAGCACAAGGTCCTTTTGGGAATTCAGCTCTTTCTGTGGAGTCTTCAGCCTCCCCATTCTGTTTCAGCAGATAGGCATGAAACTGATATGCATGCCCTACACACAGCTGATGCATTTTGGGATGGAAGCTATTACTGTTGTCACTTTTTAAACTTAATTACAGCAGGCTGTGATCTAGTCTTCCTGTTAGCAAGATAGTTACAGAGATGTAAGTATGTGTGTGAGAGAGATATGGATCAATAGGTATTTTAGAGGAATGGGCAATATTACATGCAATGGATTCAAACCAAAATGCCTTGTTAAAATTTATTTTTAGCTGCACCTTTAGTTTCTTGCACTTATTTTACTCATTTTTTTATATTGGAATTTCAGTGTTGCCAGTCCTGGCAACTTCATTGTGTTTCTCATAACCTTTGCTCTTGTTCTGAAATGTTTAGAATTTGGCATCTATGCGGCAATTGCCTTAGAATTTCAAAAGTAACTAAGAGAGGAAATCCATGGGTATACTGAAGACCTACTTAAAATTGCGTTGAGGATGTTGAGTGACTTTTGTAAACTACCATAAAACTTTGTTCTTTTTTTCTTTTTTTCTCATTAGACCAAGGAGGGCAACAGAATCTGAGGGGATATGAATAAATGAATTGGTTTTGTGCTTCTGGTACTGGCCTTCAGAGAAACTGGGAAAGGTGGTGTCTCCCTTCCCAGAGCTCTGAAAACTGTGATAAAACCAATTATCCATCTGTGCATGTATTGTAATTGGTGGTTTCTGCTGTCATGGGCAGTTAAAGAACAACCAGACTTTTGTGAGTTTATCTCTCAACATACTGGTTGCACTGAGGTTGATGAGGCACCCTAGGAATATAAACACGGCACGTGTAAGTGTAGAGTATGAGGTGTGTAGTTTTATTGTAACATTTCAAATAGAAACTATTTATTTGGGAAGTGTCAAGTCTGTGGTTGGCATATGAAATTCAGAGGCAGCTGTAAGACATTTTGAAGTCATCTTTTGCATGTTTTTTGATATCCCTGTTGCCTCAGTGGAATCTTAGATGGAATTCTTTTTGTCTGAATTTTTATTGCCTCAGTAATTGTATCTGTTCTTTATAGAACTTTTACCTGTACTCAGTCTTTTTACATTCTGAATTATTTCCATAACCTTTTCTGAGGACAAACAGATATCCTATTAGATATATGAGTCTTCAAAATTATAAGCTCTAAAAACATTGCAAGATTTTTGTCAGCCATTCTTGTCAAAAGTTTGTCAGACAGCAGCCATAATGTTATGCTGGAGTACCACACGCATATATGTTCCCTCAAAGACATCTAGTTCTGCTGGTAATTATACCTCAAAAGAGTTGTTCTGTAGCATTTACATTTCTGAGGCCTTCAAACCTTTTCTCAGTGAAACTTTGATATTTGCCCTTGAATTGCTGTAGGGTAAAGATAATTTATATGTTTTGATACTTCTGCTGTTCTAGGTCCACTTAGATTCCTACTTAAATGCGGTATTGGTTTTCATGGTAAAACTTTTGTTTTGCTCCTGATCCTGAAAAAGTTTTTATAAACAGAGGATTTCATCCAATAAAATGGGGATCTCAACATAGAATATCTCATCTTGGAAGGGACCCATAAGGGTCATTAAGTCCAACTCCCTGCTCTTTGCAGGACTACCTAAAACTAAACCTTATGACTAAGCGCATTGTCCAAACACTCCTTGAACTCTGGGAGGTTTGATGCTGTGACCACTTCCCTGAGGAGCCTATTCCAGTGACTGACCATCCTCTCAGTGAAGAACCTTTTCCTGATGTCCAATCTAAACTTCCCCAGACAAAGGTTCATACCTTTTCCTTGTCTCCTATTGCTGGTCATGTACATCTCTTTGTAGGCAAGGGTTGTTTTTAATTTGGGTTGCACCTTTAAAGCTGAGTAAAGTTTGCCTAATGTTACTTGGGAGTCTAATTGTTACTCATTGGCATTATGTGAGGTAGCACAACCTGGCCGAAGATAGAATGCTTTATTTAAATATCAGACCCTAGACAGCATGAGAGGAACAATTATATAAAGGTACAGCAATTACAATGTTCAGATTGAAAATTAATATCTTTCTTTCTACAGAAAGAAAAGGTACATTATGGCTGAGAGCACATAACGAAAATGACAAGTATGTGCCTTGCTCCAAGTGTCTTTCTTGGCTTTTGTTTTTTAATAGTTAGTATCACTATTTTCTAAATTAGTTCTCCTCTTCCTCTGAACTGTTCTGCTTCTGAACACTGAAACAGAAGGCAAGGGCAGGTGGAGTTCCCTACCTCTTTCACTTGAATAGGTGGCCATGCAGGCCATGGGCACTCATCTTGCTTCTCTGTCTATAAAGAGCATAGTAGAGTGGAGTGCTATTTTAATGACTACACTGCTAGGGTAATACTAATTTTATTTTAAAGTTTTAATTAAAGTATCTTACTAATTGAGAGAACAACAGAACAATCAAGTATCCGTGATTCTGCTTCATAAGAGAAAATTGTTAGTATCCAGATTGTGAAGAAATTGTGTTCACTGCTGCATAGCTTTGTCCATGAACCATATAGCAAGTGCTGCCTCATTTTTTTGAGAGTTTATAATTCCTTTCTGGAAAAGAACGTGAGATTTATCTTAAGAAAATATCTGAAACAATACATTATTAAAATTTTAACTGCATTTAGATAGCCATGGGACCTCTTAGATTATGAGGATGACGATTTAAGGGGGTTTGGCTTTGTTTTATGGTACAGTAAGAATTCTTTGTATAGTAATCTTCTGCTAAATGAGTCAGAAATGAAATATAGTTCCAGGTTTGTTTTTTCCCCCAGAAGACTTTGCAAGTGGGTTTAGTCTTGTGAGAGTTCTGAAGAAGGAAGGAAGTCTCTGACTATCTGTCCTGGGTTCAGCAGTAGCAGTCATTTTTCCCCTTCTTGGTAGCTGGTGCAGCACTGTGTTTTTGACTTGTGGCCTGAGA